>PVKE010005936.1:0-41392 GCA_004027555.1 Craseonycteris thonglongyai
AGCAGAGGGATGGAGGGGTCGTGCATAAACAGTGTAGGTGCCTGAGTGGATGGGATGGGTGGGTGGATGGATGGACGGATAGCAGAGGGATGCAGGGGTCGTGCATAAACAGTGTAGGTGCCCGAGTGGATGGGATGGGTGGGTGGATGGATGGATGGATGGATGGACGGATAGCAGAGGGATGCAGGGGTCGTGCATAAACAGTGTAGGCGCCCGAGTGGATGGATGGATGGATGGACACACACACGGGTGGGGTGTTGGATGGGAGGTTGAGGGTGTGAGGATGGACAGGACAGATAGGTGCGTCACGGATGCCTGGCATGAACGGAGGGCTGAGGACACCCGTGGGCCATGCAGAGGGAGGTGGAGGCGGATAGGTGGCCGAGTGGGTGGGCGGTTGGACAGGCGGTGGGATGGGTGAGGGGCAGAGGCTGCGGGGCGTGGGGAGGGCCCGCCTGACCTGCCCAGGTTGGGTTTGCCCAGCCTTCCCTCAGGGGACGCCTGAGGGCTGCTGAGGAGGGGGCTGGGGAGAAGACCCCCCAAGGAGGCAGTTTTGAAAGTGAGGTCCAGCCTCCCGCTTGCCCCGGGGCAGCTCTCATCTAACATCTATCCTCTTTGACGTGGTGACAGTGGGGACCGCCCCGTCCCATATTCCCCATATTGGGAGCTCATTTCCCACACGTGGTGGGGATGGCCCCTAGCTGCTCCACCTCCTGTCTTAAAGCATTCATCGTCCTTGTCCTCGTTCTTCGGGGACCTTTGGCCTGAGAGTCACAGGGGGCCTCTCGGGAATGATCCCAGAGTCTTGGGGGCAGGGCCTCAGGGATATTACCTCAGGGCCCTTCTCTACCAGGATGCCTCTGCCTCCCAGCGCCTTGCTCCTGCTTCGTAACTTGTGGTCCACTCTGGGTGTCAGATCTTCTTTGCCGCATGGGTCATCTCAGCAGTCCACGAATGCCGTCGCTGCCGGGGCCCAACACAGGTCCAGCCGTCTGCTTCCATCAGCGGACTCAGCAGAAGAAGACACCCTCAGGGTCTCATGACGGCCACAATCAGACCTCAGTTCAGTCATTGCCAACCTGAGTGTCAGCACCCATCCCCGCCGTTCTGCCTGTGACCGTCACCAGAACCCCCAACCAGTGCCATTGCGTTACCATCACAGTCCCACCGCCACCGTTCTCAGCCTGGCAGCCACTGCCCAGTGACAGGGCTGGGGGTGGGGGTGGGGGGAGGGCACCGTGAGGCAGCTCCCCTCCCCCCAGGCCAGCCTCCTGGGCAGCCTTCTGCCTCCCCCTGCCTCCTGGCAAAGGGCCTCCTTCTCCGGGTCTGGAGGGAGAGAGGAGAGATGAGGGGGTGCCGCGGGGGCGCCGCCTCCCAGGCCCGGCAGCTGTTACCTGCCCGCCCTTCCTGGGCCCAGGTCCTCACTGCAGCTGCCGGTCCTGGCCGGTTCCCCTCCCAGCAGCAGCAGCCCGTGGCCACCAGGGGGCCCCTGGCATTAGGCTAAGAGCAGCGCCCCAGGCCTGCAGCCCTGCCTTCGGTGGGGGAGGGGAGCAGCCCCCCGCGGCTCCTGCCTCATGGGACCAGGCAAAGCTGGGGCCCCCTCCAAACTGGCCACCCAGGGTGGTGTCCCCCACAGCTGGAGCTTCCCAGCAGGAGTGGGGGGTAGGGGGTGGCGACTTGCTTCCACCTTCGTTGCCACTTTAGAAATCCATCCCCTGGCCCTCGTTCCTGATCCAGAACGCTGTCTAGGGGAGGACCCTCCAGACCCCCATACCGCTCCCTGGGAGGGGAAGCGGCAGCGGCTCAGATGTTGGGGGTTCTGGCCCCACACCCCGGGCCCAGCTGAGTGCCGGGAACAAGAGGATCGCGCTCATCTGCTGAGGCCTCAGTTTCCCTACTGGTACGAGAGGATCCGGACTGAGGTTGTGAAGGTTTCCTACAGCCCAGACGCTCCAGGATTCTACAGCCCCGAACCGGCGGCCGCTTCCCTGAGACCAGCTTCCAGTGCACACCCGGCGACCCCTCCCTTTACCAACCCTTGTTCAGACCCCGGACGCTCACCACTGTTCCGTCCCCCACCCGGACCCGGGGGCCTGGCCACGGCTGGAGGGAACCCACGGTGGGCTCAACGCAGGACGTGGGAATGGCCGGTCCCCTGCTGGGCCCACGCTCTCCAGCTGGACAGCAGGTTCCGGGACCCCCTCACTCAGCCCAGAAAGAATGTGACCCTGTCACCTTGAAGATCCTCTTGGTGGCCATAAACCAGTCCCTGGGCACAGCCATTTACTCGGCCGTGACCCCTAAGTGACTTTGAACTCATTGATCACCGACCCTGGTCACACTCTGAACCCTGACCCCATGGCAGTCCCCACACCCAGCTCTTCATCCTATGACACCCCAAAGGGGTGGATACAGAGGGACACTGGAGTCTAGGGGGACCCCAGGGTGGAGCAGCAGGAAGGATACCCCAAAGTTCTGTCTATTTCTGACCACTTTCACATGCGACCCTGCCCTCCTCGGGGAGAAGTGAGGACTTCAGGAGGGCGCTTTTTTTTTATTGTTAAATGTATTGGGGTGACAGTGGTTGGTAACAATTACATTGTTTCCAGGTGTACAAGTCTACGTGACACTGTGCATTGCGTTATGTGCTCACCACTCTGGGAGGGTGCTTGTTTGAGATCATGTGGAGAGCTGGGGGGTCTGGGACCCAGCTCCCTGACCCAGGTCATGGTCTCCCCACCTTGCCTCAGGGACAGGGGTAGTGTGAGGGTCCTTAGCATCCTCAGCCCCTTCTGGGCCAGCCATGGTCCTGTCCACCCACTCAGAACTCCGCAGCGGCAGGCGGTGGGGCGCGGCTGAGCGCGGGGCGGAGTTAGTTGGTTCACATGCACGACAATTAACTGTGGATGCAACGTTTCACAAGGAGGACACAGCCTGCGAGGCTGCTGCTCAGCAGAGGCCCCGCCCCCGGAGGCCCCGCCCTCACGCACCCCCTTGTCTCTTTCCCTCAGGCTGTGAAAATAGGATGAAGGGAAAGAGGCGGGATAGTTGGAGAGGAAGGACCTCCTCCCAGCTCCTCTGGGACCACAAGGTGCTGACGGATGGGGCTCAGGAGAGCCCCTCTAGGACAGGAAAGGCTCAGAGATGTGAAGACACCGCTCAAGGCCACACAGCAAGTCCTCATCAGCTGGGCTCCCGGCAGGCTATGGGAGGAAGAGGGGGACTCTGGACCACGGGCTTTGAAGAGGTCCTTCCAGCCAATTCTCAGGCCCCCTGGAAAGACCTGTCACAGGCCCCCTTAGACCCCATGTAGCAGGGCCACCAGACAGACCCGGCTTGCCCCTGGCCACGGTGCCGACTGGGGCCCTCAGCCTCCTCCCGGGAGCACAGGCTGGGGAACTTCCTTATCCCCGGGGCCCTGCCCTCCCCGGGGAGCAGGAAGTTGGGGTAATTTCAATTACTCATCCTCACAAATCTCCAGGCGTGAACCAGGTGTCACTGCCGGGTTTTCCTGACACCCCCTTGGGCAGAGAGATGCAGGTGGGGGAGGCAGGTGGCAGCAGCCTCCTGCTGCTGTGGGGGCTCTCGGGGCTGGGAGCCCCTGGGAAACCCTTGGGGTCTGCGAGGCCCCTACAGACGCTGAAGCCTGGCTGGCACTCCAGCCGACCGATCCCCTTTCCCTGTCTCCACCTGCCCTCTCGGCAACGACCACTGGCTGCAAGGCCCGGGGCCATTCCAGAGTTGGGAAAACAGGCTCAGAGAGGTGGTGTGACTTGCCCAAGGTCACACAGCCAGGAATTAGAAGTGAGGCCAGAGCCTTCACTCTGATCAGGGTGGGACCCAGAGTCATGGACTTCTTCGAAGGAGGTCTTTAAGACAGACAGCGCGGAAAGAAGAGGAGAGGGGCTGTAGAGTCCCGCCTTGGGCCAGGAACCGCACCGGGCACTTCCGAAGTACTATTTCCAGGGGTCACAGCGCCTGGCTCACACCCTGGCCTGATCCCTGCTCGAAGATACCCCTCGTCACACCCTGGTCACGCCTGCGGTGGGTGTCCCATGTGGCCCCCTGACCAGTTCCGGTGCAGCCCCTCGAACGGGCCTGGCACCCACCTGGCCCCCAGGCCCCTGCTTGCTGAAGCGGGGGCCGCCCCCAGGCCCCCCAGGCCCTCCCTCTGGGCTCAGCAGGATGCCAAGCCAGCTCCGGGAGCTGTCAGCGGAGGGAGATGAAGCATTTAATACACAGCGCGTGCAAATCCATGTGCACAACCGGAGAGCTAGGGCGCCTCCAGCTGCAGAGGCTCGCGGGGCCTCGCCACCCTGCCTGCTCCTTGCCACGCTCCACGCCGGGGCTCCAAGGGGCACGGATGGCCAGTGGGCTGAGGACTGTGGGCGGGGACAGCGCAGGACCATGAGGGGCCATCGCCTCCTGTTCATCTCTCTTCCCCAAAGCCCAGCGGCCACGGGTGGAGACCAACCCCAGGGCCCGCAAGGGCTGGTGGGAGGGTTGCCGGGATATGCGTGGCGGAAGCTGACATTGAGGCAATGCAGGGGCGCTTGCCCCTCTGCAGAGACACGCTGCGGTGACTTGGGAGCTCTGTCAAGGGCGGGTATTGTCACACCTCTTGCTTCCTGCTCTAACCCTCCTGGCCCTGTGACGCCACAGCCTGTTCTGAGCCAGAGCACCAGCCAGGGGTCTCCCAGAGGGGCAGCGCGCATTTGCATGGCATTTGCATATTGTTTGCATGCCGGCCAAGGCCGAGTCAGCCGTCCAGCTCCTGAAGCTGCAGCCTCCCAGTCCTGGCGAATGCGTGGCTGCTGGAATGGGGGCCCAGAGGGCCGTCCGACTGGGAGCGGTCGTTACATGGTGCTGCTAACGCGTCACGTTTGCTTAGCGCTTCAAAATGTACACAACGCCATCCAATAGGCCAGATTATTTCATCTTGAGACCACAATGGAGAGTAGAGACTCAGCCAGGGAGCAGAATCCCTCCCTCTTCAATGTGGGGAAACTGAGGCTCAGAGATAGGAAGTCACCACCACCACCGCCCAATGAGTGAGTGAATGAAACACAGTCAGGAAGACCTCACGGAGAGAAGCAAGATGCTCCCTCACACAGAGACACTCAAATCGCTTTCAGACCCCAGCAAACAGGCCTTCGGTTAAGTGGGGGTCTGGGGTCTCCCCCTGGCCGGCCCTCAGGGTTATCACAGCCAGGTTCGGTAGGAGACACAGGGGCTCTTGCTTCCCTGTCCTCCTGGGCGCGTTTACCCCTAGGGGCCCACCTCAGTGCCCCCTGCCCCCAGCCCACGTGTGGGACTCCCAGCGGGGCCCAGGGTGCCGTGGGCGGGGGTGGGCAGCAGGCTCAAGTCCAGTACAAGGATGGCGGCGTGGCTGGGGCTGTGGACTCCAGGGAGGTGACCGCAGCTTCTAAGAGGATCAGCAGTCGGACGAGCGCCTGCCCTGCCGACCACACCCGGCAAAGTGGGTGAGGGCTGGGAATATGCCCCAGGCCCACCCGGACGGCGCAACTGCCACCCGCCGGGGCACCTGTGTCCCCTTACCTGCTGACAGGGCCTCCCTCGCACCTGAGCCGGGTGCTGGAGAGAGGGAGGAGGGTGAGGCCGGAGGCTCAAGCTGGCCGTTTAGGTCCCAGATGCTCAGAGTGGGAGCGTCCCATGGGGTTCCGTGGTGGTGTCCTGTGGCCTCTGGGAAAATCACACCGTGGGGGGGTCAGGGCCCTTCCCATGGTCCTGGGCTGGCCTCCCAGGTCACCCAGCCCCCGAGCCCCTCCCGGCACCCTCCAGGGGACATGGGGGCGGCCCGCAGTGAGACTCAGATGGAGATGCGGGCTGGTGTGTGGCAGAGCCTTGCCTGCCAGATTAGACGCCTCAACACTAAAAATGCATATTTATTTTCACCCATTGGGGTGTTCGAAGGGAGATGAAAGGGAGGGGAGAGGAAATGTTACAAATTAGATAATTAAGGCGGCAGAGAGGAGAGCCTGCCCACGTGGGAGCCAGGAGGGTGCACTGTGTCACTTCCGGTGCTGCCGCCCCGGTTTAGATGGAAGAAGGGGGAAAAGCAAACAGGCAACAAAAACCCAACCCAGCCAGCCTCCAAGGCTCCCTTCACGTTCATTCAGGGGATGCCTGGCGGGGTCCCCAGAGCCCACACGGGCTGGAGCCGGGGGTGGGGATGGGGGCGCGGCCAGTTTCAGGGTGAGACCCCTGAGACTGCCCCTCAGGGGCCGGCGCTGGCGACAGGGGCCCTGGCACAGCCGTGTGGCCGGTGGCACCTGGAAGAAGGGTGAGCGGGCTGGAGACATGTCACGGCGCCTGGTGACCTTCTCCGGGGCCATGATGTACACGTGACAGAAATAACGACGGTGGTGGTGGTGCTGGGACTCGGCCGGAGTTAGGAAGCCGGTGACTTCGGCTCTGATGGTGGAGGCGGCTGGTGGGGAGGACGGGGTGACATTCGAGGGGCTGGGGTGATGCTGATAATCAGCCAGGGGATGGGAGTCCCCGCCTTCTGCGCAGGAGCGGCAGGGGCAAGCCCAGCTCTGACCCCTAACGTTTGTGGGGTGTGGGTCCTCTGTGTTCCTGGAGTTCAGGGTCCTGCACTTAGACTCCTCCCCCGGGGCCTGGGAGTGGCAGGGGCTGTGCAGGTGGGCGTGTGGCTGGTGGAGTTGATGGACGGACGGAGGGCAGCGGAGGTAGCCAAGTGGAGAAGAACCCGAGCTGGGCCCGGCCCCATGGGGCCTGCCGTGCAGGGGCTGAGGGGTTGGGGTCCTGCCCAAGGCGGGTCCACGGCCCAGAGTGTGGCCTCTCGGGCTGGGTGTGGGGAGCGAGGGGACCAGAGGCAGGAGGGTGGCTGTCAGGACAGTGTGTAAGGAGGTGTCAGTCTTAACACACACCCACGCCCACCTGCACCCAGAATCACACCCTGGCGTGCACTCCGGCAGCGCCCAGAGTGAAGCAGGCAGGCATGTGGGTCACAAACGGGGACACTGCTGACCTCCTTCGTGCCGGTGGCCGCTCGCACCTGCAGCCCCAGATTTAGACGGCGTGAAGAACGGCCGCACCCCAAGCCCCGAGACGGTGGGGGAGGCTATTTCCCAACAAATCAAAGGAGAAATGACACAGTGCTTGTCCCCTCCCCGGATTGGGATGGGGGTCACAGAGCAGACGAGGCCCTGGGAGCCCAGAGCTGATGTGAAAGTGCTGGACACTTCCCCTCCCTCAGCCACATGTGGCCCCTGCAGCTTGAAGCCCACCTCCCAGCCCAGGGGCAGGAGTCTGGACGCAGCCCGGCCAAGGGCAGAACCGGGGCAGCTCTGTGCACTGGGACCCCCACTGGGGCTGATCTGCCCCCACGCCGAGACTGGTGCTTCAGCACCACCTGGTTCCTGGATGTCTACACAGCAACCTCCCCACCTCTGGCAGCTCCGTTTCATAAATGGAGGGCGACAGGCGGCTCCCCAGCCCTGGTGAGGTGGAGCAGGGTGGGCGTCCGCCCCGTGCCTCCTCCCGAGAGCCTGGGACGGAGGTGGGATGCCCGTCTTTCAGACCAGGGACGTGTGGCTACGCGGCCCGGCTGAGGACCTGGCCTGAGCTGGGGCGTGCCTGGCACCGGGGCGCAGACTGGAGTCCCCGGCCTCCGCCCCGGCCACAGCTGCGCTGAGTCGGTCAGAGACGCCTCCCACTTGGCCACAGGGGCTCCGGCCCACCCTGTGCCGGCCACGGGTCAGTCACCGCTAGATGTAGGAGACTGGGCGTACTGACATGTGCCTGCATGTGCAACCCATGTGTGCATACATGTGCACAAATGCACGTGCCTCCTGTGCGTACACACAGGCACATGCACGCCACACACGTGTGCACCCACGTGAACACATGTATGAGCGCATTGCACACACACCTGACATGCACACACGCCTGTGCGTATAAACACAGGAGCTGTGTGCAGACTGCACGGTGTAAGTGCATGCACACACGTGATTGCCACCTGTGCATCTGCGTGCGTGTCTGGCACTGTGTGTGGCCGGAGGCGGGAGAGCGGCTAGTCCTGCTGGCGGTGCGGTGACTAAACCTCCCAGGTCGCAGGGAGGCCGCACTGAGCTAGCTGTTCACAGTCCCCGGGAAGGTGTGAGGCGCTACCTGTGAATTGCAAAGTGGGCCAAACAGAGGCTGGCCAAGTGCTCTGGGCTTGGCAGCTGGGGACTGCCCCTCCTTGTCGGAAGGGCTGCCCACACCCTACCCAGCCCCCAGCCCCTCACCCCCCACGTGCCCACACAGGCCCGCTGAGCTGTACGCCTCTCACAGCGCCCGGCTCCTGCACCGTGTCTCTCCGGAAGCTCTCAGCGGCCTGTAAAGGAAACCCCAGCTCAAGCTGATTAACCTGCCAGAGCAAGGGGCTGGCTCGTGTCCGTGGGAAGGCTGGACTGGGGGGGTTTCAGGCCAAGCGCGTCAGGGCACCAGCCCAGCTCCTCTGACGTTCTCCTTGCTTTGCCTCATCCCTGGGGGCTGACTTGGCCTTCATGACGGCTCCCTCCACAGAGCAGGTGAGTCAGCGTCCTCAGCCCTCACCCGCACCCCACATGGTCCTTCCTCACTCTCTGACTGGACCTCATGGTCCAAGGTGACTGCTGCAGCTCCAGCAGTCACGTCTGCCTTGTGACCAGTAAGAAGAAGAGAAGCAAGGTCTGCCCGCTCTCTAGTGGTGCTTCCCGGCAGTTGCACATTCGGGGCCTGCCCTCAGGGTCCATGGGCAGCAGAGTCACTCTGCTCCTGAAGCCTTGAACTGGGGATGAGTCAGACACTGTCCTACCCTTGGTCACCCACAAATGGGTAGAGAGACAAGCCTTGGACCAAGGACAGGGTGATAAGGGACATGGAGGTGGTCAGATGCTGAGGAAGTGACCCCTTTATACACGCTGGGCAGGGAGCAGGCAGGGCCAGGCCGGGAGACCCTCGGGTGTGGGGCTGCAAGTGGCCACGTGGCCGGCAGAGAGGGCGGGGCCTCCCGGCTTCCCCGCCAGAGCCCCGGAGGCCTGAGATGCGCCTGCTCTTGTGCCCACGCTGCAGTCCTGCCTCGTCCCAGATTCTCAGAGCCGTGGGGCCCGTTCTCACTCGCCAGCCATGCAGGGAGCCGAAGTGTCACTTAATCAATTCACAAGTCCCTTCCTGCATCAGGAGGCAGTTCTAGCACAACCCAGTTTGACGCTAGAGGTGTGCGGGAGTCGGGGGGCCCCCCGCCAGCCACCTCCACCCGAATGCCCGCAAAGCCCGACCCGCCCAGACGATTGAAACGAATCCCACGTGGAGTCTGTCCGTTTTGATGTATTTTTGCGTTTGTTTAACCAGCACCACATTCAAGATCAAAACAGTGTCTTGACCCCCAAAGCTGCCCCGTGCTACCTGTCTGTAGCCACACCCACTGCCCCACTCCACTTGGGCCACCACACGAGTGTCCCCGTGCCGACGGGGTTTTGTCTTTTGGAGGCTGTGGTAGGGCAGGCTGCCTTGCAATCCGCTGCCGGGCTCGCGTGTCTCAGGGCGGCTCCTTCGTCTTGCGGGGCCTGGGCATGGACGGGACACCGCCCGCCCTCATCACTGGGGACGCGGGGCAGTGTCCAGTGTGGCGCTAACACACCGAAAGGGGATTTGAACGCTGTGCACAGGTTTTTGTGAACATACACGTTTGTTTCGCTTGGATGGGTGCCCACCTCCCGGGTGCGACGGGCCCCCTCACTCGTCTGCGTCTATCTCTGTAAGAAGCCGCCCCCCCTTCCCCAGCAGCTGTGAGCTCCTGCCCTGGGCCGGGGACCGCGTGTGTCTCAGCCGTTCCGCTGGGTGTGTCGCGGAGTCTCGCCACCGTGTGAAATGGAGTTCTCCAACGACTGACGGCGTGGACTCTCTACGTGTCCATCCCCAGTCCTGATATCCTCTTCGGTGAAGTGTCTGCTCACGTCTTTTGCTCTCTTTTTCCCTTAACTTTCTTTTTTTTAATCATTTTTTAGGACTTATTTTATTGTTTTTGACAGAGACAGAGAAAGACGGAGACAGAGAGAAGGGGGAGGGCCAGAGCAGTCCCCATAGTTGTGCGTCATCGGTTTTTGACATGGTTTTGTTCACACAGGTGGGCGGGGGCCACGCACGGCCGGAGCTGGGCTGGGGGCCCCCCGCATGGGAAGCGCACCCCAGTTCAGCATATGGGTCCGCACGGGCCGGGGCCGGGATTCAATCGTCAGTCCCCGGGGCTGCAAAGCGAGCGCTGAACCCGCTGAGCCCTCCCGGCCTCCCCTCCCTTAACTTTTTATTTCAAAGCAGGGACAGGCTCCGGGCAGCTGCGGAGGCTGCCCATGTGGAGAGGTCGGCTGGCTTTCCTTTCTCCGGGAATGTCTGTCACCCTCATTTCTAAAAACCGTTTCTGCTGGTCGGCCAGTCCTGCGGTGCTTGGATTTCAGCACCTGGAAAATGCTGTTACACTTCCATCTGACCTCCACGGTTTCTGATGAGACATCCGAAGTCATTTGGATAATTTTTCCCCTTATAAATAATTTGCTATTTTTATGTCTGCTTTCAAGAGTTTGTTCTTGGTCTCCAGTTACTAGCAGTTTGATTCTGGGGTATTTGAGAATGAATTTCTTTGGTTTATTGATGTTCTTGAGTCTGTAGGTTTATGCGTTCTACTAAGTTTGGGGAAATTCTCCGCGATGCCCTCTTCACGTTTTTCTCTGTATCACATTCTTTCTCACCTCCTTCTGGGACCCCGAGCTCATGAATATTATCTGCTTTGCTTCTTTTGATTTTTCCTCCCTTCCTGCTCATTTGGATACTTCCATGGATCTGTGTTCATGTTTCTTCTGCCACTTCCATTCTGTTCCTGAACTCACACCAGGAATATTTTTATTTTGGTTTTGTGTTTTCAGTTGTAGTGTTTCCATTTGGTTTTCTCTCTCTCTCTGTCCATATTTTGTTCACTTCAAGAGTGTTTGCCCTTACTTGTTGGAACGTTTTTATAATAGCTACCTTTAAGTCTTTGTTTGATAATCCTAACATCTGTATTATCTTGACTTGGTTTCTGTTTATTGCTTTTGTTTATTTTTCTCTTCCTGCAAGATGCACGTCGTGATTTTCCTGTTTCTTCATGTGCCAAACCATTTTGGATTGTGTCCTGGAAATTCCGAATATTGTTTCCTCAGGCTTTGGGTATGTTCTCTGTCCTGCAAAGACGGGACGCCTTACTTCCGCCGGCTGTCAGCCCACGTGGGTCCAGGCTGCAAGTTCCTGCCAGTGCTCAGGCCCTGCGGCCGGGGTGCTTGGAGGACACCTCACACCCAAGCCGAGGGCTGGGAAGGTTATTAGGAGGAGGGGCCCGTGTGTGCGCAGGACAGCCTTGAAGATGGGGAAGTCAGCTGGCAGGCAGAGGGACCAGGCTGGGCAGAGAGCAGGGGCTGGAGGCAGAGGTGAGAGGGGCACCTGAGCCATGGGCATGGGCAGCGTCTGGAGGGCCCAGAAGGCAGGGCACGGCGCCTGGATGTGATCCCGGCATGATGGGAGGCCCAGGAGGGGCTGCATGTGGCTGGTTCCACATCCCGGGTGACCAGATTGTAACATGGGTGAAGCGGGACACCATTGACCGGGGGACAGGGGGTTCTTGATTAAAAATTGGGTCTATCTCCTGCCGTTCCCTAGCTTGTCGTGCATTCTTTCCAAACATCGGGACTTTTTTAAAACGCCGCGGGACGTGGGACAAATTGTTAAAAATTGGGACTGTCCCGCCAAAAGCGGGACGTCTGGTCACCCTACCCAAACCATCCAGGCCCGTAGGCCGAGAACGAGGGCATGTCTGGGCAGGGCCTGGATCGGGAGCACCTGCCCTGTCCCTCACCAGCCCCTCCCGTTTCATGACAGCCCCACCCCCACCCCAGCACTAGTTGAGGTTCGGCAGGGCTCACTAGGGAGAGGGGTCCCTGCAAGTACAAAGTGCTGTGATTTTGTAAAATGCTGCTCCCTGAGTTTTATCTGCACTGTTAACATCTCATTCCTGTGTTTCCCACACAGCAGTCAGGGGTGTCTTGAGTTCTGGGGTGGGGGTGGGCAGTAGCACACGGAAATCAATTCTTGACTCTGAGTGTGAAAATGCGTGTGACTCTGTGAGCGTGTGGGACTGTGTTTGTGCCTATGTGTGGCAGGGTGGGGGCTGGGAAGTGGGGACCAGGGCAAATCCCCGGATGCTGTTTGGAATAGGAGTTTGGGCAGAAACTGGCACGGGAGGTGGAGGTGGCAGCCTTCTTCAGCAGCCGTGTCAGCTTCACACAGTTCCTGCCTGACAAACTCCTACTCATCCTCTAGCGCCCAGCCCAAATGCCCCTTCTCTGGGAAACCCTGCCAACACCCCGGGAATAACGTACTGTATCGCCAGGACCTAACCTGCTGCCTGACGTCACAAGAAAAGATTGTGAATGAATACAGGATGTTGAACAGGATGCGATGAGATTTGGCAAAAGAGGAAGAAGGGACACCGTGCCAGGTAGCGAGCCTGGGTGGCGGGTGTGGGACACAGACGTGCCCTTCGGGGTGTGGGTGCTTCCTCCCGCAGGGGTGGAGGCCGAGCCGGCTCTGCCATTCCCCAGGACGGCGGCAAACTCCTTGACTGAGGATGCGATTAGCAGGGACAACACTCGCATGCTGTTTTTTCGTCTTTGTTCGCCACTCCTGCTTGGTGTTAAGTACCCTGGGAGGCTGTGACGAGTCTCGTGCCACAGTTGCTTTTCTGAAAGCCTGGCGCTGTGGCGTGACTGGTCTTGAACAGTTGGGGGGCCAGGTGCTTGCCTGGGTCGGAACCCCCGCTATGTGCTGAGCCTTCCCCAGCTCACACCCCCCTCATGACACCGCCCCGTACAGGGACAAGGCAGCTGTGCCCCGGCTCCCCCCGCAACCCCACACCACCCTTCACTACGCTTGGGCTTGGGCAGGGCTGTCACTCCCGCATCCACGCTGTGGAGGACACACCCAGACAAGGTGTGTCGCGGCTCATCACTCAGCCAGGCGGGTCAGCGTGGGTACACAGGGAGGACCGTGTGAGAAGCCAGCCCCTGACGGCCTGCCTGCTCATCCCCTGCCCCTCGCTGCTCTGGAGGCCACGCCACGTGCTGGGCGCCCTGCGGACGCGGATTCGAACACCCACAGCCTGTCCTACGGTGGGCAGGACGCGCTGGCAGGGCCGTGGCCCCGTCCTGAGGCGCACGGGGCTCAGAGCTGCCCCGAACGCTGTCCACAGCAGCGTGAAGGGAACAGGGCTTGCTCCCCTGGGATGCTGAGTCTGGGGGTGCCGTCCGTCCCGGCTGGCGGCTGCCTGGCTCAGCCCCTCCAGGGAAGTGCTGTGCTGTGTGGTAACAATCCCGCTGACAGCCCTCTGGGTGCTGACCGAGCTGTCTGGGCCTGGCTCCCTCCTGGGAGCTCAGCCCGCCCAGCCCAGAGAGTCACCAGCCCGTTGGCCTGGGCAGAGGAGCAGCAGCACCGGCATGAGCGGTGGGGAGGACCTGTGTGACGTGTGGGCCCCTCTCCTGTCCCAGGTGTGGCTCTCGGTCCATCAGTAGGGAAACCGGCTCAGAGATGGCAGTGCGGGCCCCAGGGCACAGGCACAGGCCCCAGCGTGTCGCCAGGGCAGGGGCGCCTGGTAGGAAGGATGGTGCACCAGGCGGGTCTCTGGAGGGCAGGTGCCCACCTGCGCTGCGGCGGCTGGAGGGGAAGGGGCCGCTCGGGCTGTGACGTGGGCACAGGCCCTTCGACTCCCTTAGGTCTCAAGTGTCCAGGGCGACAGCCGGCCCCGCTTCTGCCTCTGTGCAGCCCCCCAATGGGCTCCCGCTCGGACCCCCCGAGTTGGGCTCGGCCTAGGCAGGAGAAACTGCGAGGACTGGCCCTGCGCGCACCTTGTCTAATAGCATCACGTTCAATGTCACCCCGTCTACGGATGCGGAGACTGAGGGTCGGGGGAGAGAGGGAGATGCTTGTCTACCTCGCCATGGGCAGGGGCGGTGCCCTGGCCCGCTGCCCGCGCGGGGCACTCTGGGACTTGTAGTTCCTGGGCGCACGCCGTCCACGGCTCGTCGGCCATTGGCTGGCGCCAGGGGCCGAGCGGTGGGAGGCCTCGCGATGCTCCCGCGCCGCCGTCACGTGATGTTTGGGTATAGGCTCCGCCCCCCGCCCCGCCCCGCTCATCGAGATCGCGCGGAACCCAGGCTCAGGTGCGGCGGCGGCTAGCGGCGGGATCGGCCCGCGGGGGCGGCCTGGCGAGGATCGGGCGGGCCGGGCGCGGAGGGCGCGTGGCCCGAACTCGGGAGGGCGGGGCTGACGGACTGGGCGGGGCGCGTGGGGCCCTCGGGGCGGGGCCGTGGCCGCCGTGGGCGGGGCCGCCTCGGGGGGCGGGGCCGGCCGGCGGGGGCGGGGCCGCCTCGGGAGGGGCGGGGCCAACGGGAGCGCTTCGGCTCCGCCTCCCCGAGGGCGCCCTGCTGCGGGGATTGACCTGAGCCCACTCGTTGGGCGCGAGGTTCGATCCGCAGCCCTCAGCGCGTAGGAGCCAACCCTGGAGGGAAAGCCAGCCCTTGTGCGCGGTCCCTCTGTGCCTTTGTGTCCTTCCTCGGTTTGTTTTTATTATTATTATTATTTTTTAATTTAATTTAATTTTTTTTAGAGATAATCTTTATTTATTTATTTATTTATTTTTGACAGAGAGAGAGAGAGAGAGATACAGAGACAGAGAGAGAACTGAACTGGGGGAGCTCCCAGCTCAGCATGTGGGTCCACACGGGCCGGGGCCGGGATTCGATCCTGGGTCCCCGGCGCTGCAAAGTGAGCGCTTAACCCACTGAGCCATCCCGGCTTCCTCGGTTTGTTTTTAAAAGTTGCCCCTTAGAGTTGGGGCTTCACGCTGCAAGAGCATCCAGGTGACCCCGATCTGTGCTGCCCCCGCCACCCCGATGCCCCCCAGGGCCGCCTGTTGGAAGACTCAGGTCACACTCCTTCCGGGCCCTGCGTGCGCCATCCATGGTGGAGGTCCCTGTCCTGATGTGGCATCGGTGTGGCACACGAGCCATCGCAGGCAGTACCGTGTGCCAGGCTGCCAGACAGAGGGGCCTGCAGCCATCCCAGCCACCCCTGGCGCCTTCTCCTTCCTCACCTGCCCCCTCCCTGCCTTCCGGTTCCTGGCGGGACGGCAGCTCAGCATCCTCTGGGTGGGTGGGTCTCGGCTCCCTTTTCGGACCCCCTTCTCCCTCAGGCTCTGTTCTCCTTCCCAGCAGTTCATGTTCTGTCATGGCCACTTGTTGCTTGTTTTCTCTCTTATCTGTGGTGCGCACGAGGCAGGGACTGGGGGTGTCCCTTACGGCGCCCCCAGCGTGGACACGGTGTGAAGATGGAGGGTACAGACGCAGCTTGTGGTCGTGTGGGAACCGTGCTTTCACGTGGTTCAGCGTCACGCTTGTAGGAAGCTAGTGCAGCCGCGGCTTCCAGGACGGCGGGCGCTCAGGAGCCGAGTGGCGAGTGCTCGTGGTGGTGGGAGACCTGCAAAGCCCAGAGGGCTTCCTGGGGGAGGGGGCGCTCTAGAGCCACCTGCACCTCTCTCCCCTGTTGGCCTGACTGCGTCTAGGCAGCTTCCCTGTGCACTCCTCTGCAGCCCTGAAGTGGGCGCCTGGGTGCGGGAACCTCCGTCCGGGGCTCCCGGGCTGGTGGGCAGGAGCCCTACTCTCCGCTGCGTGCGGGGTGAAAGGCGGGCCTGGCTCCCGTCTGTCCCTACAGCCACGTCTTCCACGATTTGCTTCACGAGCCCCAGCAGTGCAGACGTCCTTGTCTTCTGAAGGTCCCGCGTCTGCTCACCAGCGTGGACGCGTCAGTGGCAGGCCCTCTGCTTGCAATGCCCTCGTAGTTCCTGTCCTCTGCCTGCGCTGAGAGGTGGGGTGACACCCCCGTTTGTGCCCCGTCAGGACTTGAGCCAGCTTGGTGAGCTGCAGCTGCCATGGCAGGCATGCAGGGCAGCCGGTGGGGCCCGGACCGATGTGCCTGTAGATCCTGCAGCCTCCCGGGAGGTGGTGGCACCAGCACCGTGCAGAGCATGGGTGCTGAAGCTCAGGGCCTCTGGAGACAGAGCGCGAGGGTGTGGGAGGGCTTCCCGGGCACAGCTGCCCTTCTGCCCCGGGATCCTTCCGGCTGCCTCCCCACGGCCTGGACTGCGAGGCGTGGCCTGCCCTGGAGGTTAGCGCGGATGCAGGAAACAGACCGTCTTTGCCGTCTGTGTCACCACCGGGAAGTCACTGCTGTTCGTTGACCTCTGGCGTCTGCCAGGTGCCTTCCAGCCTTTTCTGTTCGTCAGGTCAGGAGCCTTCCCAGGGCTGAGGAACTTCCCAGAGTCTTGGGCCCAGGAGGCACCGGGCGGGACTTGACCCCAGCACCGTGGCTCTTGCACTCCCGCTCTGCTGCTTCCCCGGAGGACCGACTTGGAAGAGCTTCCACACCGCAAGATGCCCTGTGGGTTGCAGGACGTCCTTAGTGGCGGTGAGGCTAGGAAGGCCCTAACTGAGCCGCCGCGCTCAAGGAGAGGTGTAGCCGTGGTTGTCGGGGGCTCTCAGGAATTCCCTGACGGAGATGTGGCACTGCTCACAGAGCGGGAGGGCCCAGGTGGAGCTTGGAACTCTCATCCCCCGTGAGGCTGGGTGACAGGTGGGGTGGAATGAGCTCCCGTTAGGGCTGTGACGAGCTCTCCCTGACCTGTGGAGAGGCCATGGAGTTGAGCATTTTCAGGGCTTTGGGGCCACGCCATGCCCTGACACCCGTCTGTCCTCTGCTCTGTCACCTGAGCCAGACCCTGGGTGTGGTCTGAGGGGTTCAGACTGCACCGGCTAGGAAGCCGGACATTGGGGGTGCAGGGTGGTGGTGAGGGTGGGATGTCATCTGGAGGAGTGAGAGGGGCTGTCAAAGCCCTGGGACCCCGAGCTAGACAGAGTCGGCCAGGGGGAGGCCGGTGCACCGCCGCTCCCACCCGCCCACTGCCTTGGGCTGCCTTCCGCCGGGATCCGTAGCTTGCTCTAAGTATTTGGAGAGGGACCTGTCCCCCCAGCAGCCCCGAAGCCCCCTGTCCCCACCTGAGGACAGCGCAGCGGCCTCCTTCCCGGGAGGCGGGTGCCCTGTCTGTGCTGCTCAGCGCAGGGCTAATGAGGAGCGGGTTCGTGCCTCAGGGCTGCCCTTCTCCTGCACACCACCCACAGCCACCCAGCTAATGAGCCCGGCAGTCCTCAGCGGCGGGGGCGAGCGCCTGGGCCCCTTGGGCTCTTCCTGTCCGGTCAGGCTGCCGGGGGCAGCCGCGGGGTCACTCCTGGCAACCGTCTTCTGGGCGCCGCCTCCCCGTTTGGCGCTTGCAGCTCTGCAGTTTGCCCTGATCATCTTTCCAGCCTCTGCTGGGCCTTTGTCACAGCCACCTGTGCCAGCCTGCCTCCTGCCCCCTGCCTGCAGTGGCCGGTGCCAGCCCCACCCGGCGGCCTCTTCCCGCTGTTGGGGCTCTGCTGAGGCTGCCCTGTGGAAGCCAGTCGCCCGCGGGGCCTGGCACTTGGGCCCACCTTCTGCTCACTCGAGGCCTCCAGGAGGCAGGGAGCCCGGGCGGGGGTGGGGCGCAGGCCAGTGCCCCTCGTGGCGTGGGAAGAGCACATAGTAGGTGCTCAGCAAACATGGGTGCAAGCTCCGGCTAGTGACGGCAGGAGCTTGCTCTCAGCCAGCCGCTCTGTGGGGCACTGGGCCACCCCCGAGTCCCCAGGTGGTAGCCGGCGGTGCGGGGCACTGACGTGGTGGGCCGGCCTTGAGCAGGTGCTTCGTGGGTGTAGCCCCCACTGCTCAGAGCAGAAGGGAGACGGCGGCTTGGAGAGGGTGGTGACCTGCCCTGAGCGTCAGCACTGCGCGGGGAGGAGTCTCAGAGTTTCAGAGTTGGCAGCTCATGGCTTCCTGGGGGCCAGGTTAGAGCTGAGCTGACAGGCGTTGGACAGGTCGGGGGCGTGGGGTGACCGCCAGAGGTGACGTCATTTCCCCAAAGCCACGTAGCAAGCCGAGAGCAGGGCTGGGGGTGGAGACCGTAGCTGCCCACGTTGCACCCCGGCGCTGTGGACTGCGCGGCTCTGGCCCGTGTGGCCGCTGTGTTTAGAGACACAGCACAGCTCTAAGCACGGTCAGCCGCCTCCTACCCGCGGGACGCAGGGGCCAGAGCAGCCTCGCCCTCCAAACAGCCTCGCCCTGCCCCCTGGGGCATGACAGGGACAGGGCAGAGCACCTGCCACCGTTCTGGTCCCCTGCCCCCTGCAGCAGGGTTGTGGGGTCAGCTTGGTCCGGGGTGAGGTCAGGCAGCCAGACGCCGGCGCGGATGCGAGGGGGTGGCTGGGGGTCCTGACGGTGCAGAACAGGTAACGAGTGACCAAGTGTCAGCTGCCCGATGCAACCAAAGTGTGTGTCCCAGCCTGGGCGGGACTGGGCCCGGGAGGTCAGGAGAGACCGCCCAGCAGCCGCTGCCAGGAACGCGCCGCCTTCCTGCCGGAGGGAAGGTGCGCCCCGGGCTCCTGTCCTGGGAACGGAGCGCCGGCTGGAAGCCAGGCAGTCATTTTGCCGGCCAGTCACTGGCCTGGAGGAATCACGGGGCGCGGCCGCAGGGGTCAGGAGGTGTGCACGCCCCGCCCCCGCACACACAGCTGGGGGGAGGGGCCTGGAGGCGCGGCCGGGGCTCCCCTTCCCCCCCGGGGTCCCCTGTGCACAGAGAGGTGGGGCCGGCTGGATGGCCTCCCTCTGGTGTGAGCGCCGGGATCCAGACGAGGCTGACCGCGGCTTTTGCTCTGTCTGCCTGCTGACCGCAGGCATGGGCATGACAGCTGGTGTCTGTTCTTATTACTCAAGTTTCGACTTGGAGCGGGTTGTCTGTTCACGTGCAGTTGTGGGGGATACTCAGCCCCCCAGTTCCTGCCCCGCGTCTCCCCCGTGGTGGCTTTCTGCAAAGCCGGAGTCACACCAGCCAGATCACAGGCTGTGTCCACACCTGAGGCCCCTTCCCCACGGGCTGCGCTGGTCCAGCCACACCCACCTCCCTGCCGCCCCCCTGCCCCCGCTCCTGTCCCCCTCTCGTGTTCTTCTGGGTCTGTCTCGTCCGTAAATGGAGCCTTGGAGCCTGTGACCTCTGAGGGCCGGTTGGTTCCCTTGGTGAAATCCCTGGACAGTTCTCAAGGCTGTCACATCACATGAGCCGGTAGCTTCTTTTTATTACCAAGTCCTGTTCCAGGGTGTGGGAGGACCGCCGTTGAACTCTTCCAGCTTCCTTGCATTTTGTTCTGTTTTTTTTAGCTTTATTGTTTTTGAGAGACGGTGAGAGGGAGAGAGAGGAGAGAAGAGGGGAGGATGACGTAGTTGCACGTCATCAGTTGTGACGCAGTGGATCCTCCCTCCTTCTTTTCTCGCTTTTTTCTCGAGTCACTTCTCTGTGGTCAGAGCATTATGCCCCTTGGGTCTGCCTGTCACTCCAGTCCCGTGCTTGCTTTAGTCTTGCATCTGTGGGTGAGGGCGTTTCATGCTCATCGACAGCCCTCCTGATGGAGTTTCTGCTCTCAGCCTTCGACAGGCTGAGGTCTGCCCTGCAGGAGCTTCCCCAGGATGGCTGACGGAACAGCGGTCCCCGAGGGCTTCGGTGTTCAGAGCTCTGCTGGGCTGGGAGGACAGCGTGCATGTCGACGCACTCCTTGGGGTGTAGACCACGGTTTTTGACCCCCTGGTCGATCATTCCGCAGACGTCTGACTCGGAGTGTTGCTCTGGGGAAACTCTGAGGCCTGCCTGGGGTTTCTTCCCTTCATAAGTGATTTCTTTGGTTTCCTTTTTACCTTACTTCGTTCATTTTCTTGTTCTGCCCGTGCTCACACTGTGTAGTGAGGGGTGGGCGGGCCCACAGGGCTCTGAGTCTTGTGTGGGGCCTGCAGCGCTCAGCACCGCGGACAGCTCCCGCACCAGCGGCCAGTACCGGGGCCCGTGGGCAGAGGGGGTGAGCGGCTGGGGGCCTGGGGCTGCCTCCCTGTACCGGCCACTGGCCTGGCCTCGCACTCGGTACCAGTTAACCTGCTGATGTGACCACCAAGAAGGCCAGAAGCCTCTGCCAGCCTCCCTGCGTCAGCATCCCTTCACCCGGAGGCTGCGGGGAGGGGGCGGTGCTGGCCCCGCATTCTATCGGGAAAGCTGGGCTGTGCCCCTCCCCCATCGCCGCCGCAGCTCACCCCCACACCCTGCCAGGATTTGTGGGGTCTGAGTGTGAGCTTCACTTCTGGGCTGGCTGCCTGTGGCCCCCGCCCTCCTGACTCAGGCACCAGTCTCGTGGGAGAGGGCCCCGCCGGGGAGCTGGCAGCTGGGCGGTGGGCAGAGCCCAGCGGGGGCTGGGCCGGGGGCGCCTGGCAGGTGGAGGGGGTGAAGGGTGTGCATGGCTGGCGTCCTGACTGCCCTGGGGTGCTGTCGGCAGCCCTGCGCCCCTGCGGCCCAGTCTGAGCATCGTGCCATGAGGTGCCTGCGGTTCCTGGCTGGCATTCTGCTTGACGCGGTCCAAGTTGCTATAACAACACCCCAGTGCTTGTCAGTGCGGCTCCCCCGGCCACCTCCTCTGGCTCCGGCTCACGCAGGCACACAGGAGCCTGGTGGGGGCAGCTGTGGGTCGCGGGGGCGGTGGCCCAAGGGGGCTGGCGTGTGTGACTCAGGGAGGTGAGGGCGTGTGCCCAGGCCACCCACGAGGGGGGCTTGCTGACTCTCCCACCGAGCAAACGAGAGCGCGCGGGCCTGGCCTTGGGCTCGCAGGCCTTGAAGACCACGGCTGCGCCTGGGAGGAGGCTGCTGCTGTCCTGGGCCCTGTGGCCTTGGCCGTGTGCCCGGCAGCTCCTCCCCAGAGCGGGGCTCTTTCCCAGGCAGTTGTGCCCACTCCAGGCCTGGTCGGCACCTCCTGCCCGGTCCTGCGCCCCCACCCCCCCTGTTGTCTGCCTGTGGCACCAGAACTTGGCGGTGGAGGGAGATTTCTTGGCGTGTGGGGGAGGGAGGAGGAGGGGAGAAGAGGATGAGGAAGGATGAGGGAGCAGGGCAGAGGGGGAGCGGGAGAGGCGTGAGCCTCGTCTCCTTCGGGGCTTTCATCCTGGTCCTGCTCGGAAACGAGGAGCTCGCCTTTCGTCTGGGGAGCTGCTGTCTTACAGGGGTGGCCGCAGGCCTGGGGACTACAGTCGTCTTACGTTAGGCACGGGCCCTCCCCGCCCCCACGTGCCTGACCCGCTGTCCCAGCACCGGTTCTGGAAAGTGCTCCTCTGAGTCGTGCCGCCGCGTTTATCGTACACTAAACGTCCACGCGCACACGGGTCTGCCCTCAGACTTCCTTTCTTGTGCCGTTGCTTTCTGTTTTCACGCCGAGTTTTAATCGGGAGGCTTTCTAGACGTGGTTACAGCAGCTTTGTTGAGCTGTAACTCACTCCCTTTTGAAGCGTGCAGTTCACTGGCTTCCCGTGTGTTCAGAGTTGTGCACCCGTCACGACGGTCGTGCTGCAGAGCCCTCCTGTCGCCTGGAAGAAGCCCACAGCTGGCCGCTGTCCCTGCCCCTGCCCCGGCCGCCTCCGTCCCTGTGGCTGGCCTGTTCTGGACGTGACGTGTGTCCGGCTCCTCCTGCAGTGTCGCCGGGCCCGTCCGCGTCCTAGGCGGCGTCAGGCTCAGCCTCTGGGGCTGGCAGCCGGCTGGAAGCGGTCCTCTTTCCGTGGGTCGTGTTTGCGGGACATTGAGCGCGCGCTGGTTCCCCGGGCGAGCTTCCTGCCGGCCTGTCGAGCGCTCTGAAAACGCGGTTGGCGTTTCGCCAGCGTGGGAGGACGGGCCCCTTCGCGAGACAGGGCCGTCCTGTCCGGGAGCGGCTGGCTTCCCGTGGGTGGCGCCTGCCCCTCTGTCCTCCTGGCTGTCCTAGAGATTGTCCCCATTGGATGGAGAACTGATTCTGAGCTCTGCCATCTCCCCCGCTGCTGTCGGCCGGGGTTTCCCTGCCGTTCTGGCCCCTGACTCGCTGTTTGTGCTGGTGGAGGCGGCTCCTCCCCGTGTGAGTTTTATACCCTGCTGCGCTACCACCGCCTTCAGGTCTTGAATTTTAACGCCGTTGCTGCACGTGTCCAGGTTTTCTGTCTTGTCATTTTCAGAGCCTTTGATCCGACCTCTGTTTCTCACGTCCCTCGTTCGTGCCTCCCGTTGGATGGCGCTGGGGACATCGCCGTGTGGATTTCCTGATGTTGAGCAAGCCCCGTGTGCCCGGAGAAGTAAACAAATGGGGTTTTGAGTTTCGTTTCTTAGCGTCTGTTTAGTATTTTTGCGCCCGTATTCGTAACTGGTACGGGTTTACCATCTCCATTTTTCTGGGCTGTGATTAGGGTTTTGTATTAGTGTTACACCTGCTTCGCAAGGGCCTCACGGTGTCTTCGTGGACAGAGCTGCCACGTGCGTGTGTACACGGCTGCGTGTGTGTGCCTACAGGCGGTCCTGTGCACCTGCACCGCGTGTGCCTGTGGAAAACCCGGAGTTCAGGCTGATGCCTCTAAGCTCCATCACATGGCGCGGGGGCGGGGGCGGGGGCGGGGAGGGTACCGGCAGGGCGGCACCCAGGCAGCGGGGATGCGGTCCTGTTCCCCGTGGCCCCTGGTCAGGTGGGGGAGGACCTGTGTGAGGAGCACTGGAGACTAGTCCTGGAGCAGAGGGAGGGGCAGCAGCCAGGGCGGGCTGGCCACCGGGCCCTAGACCTGTCCCTCTCTGTGACTTTGGCTGAGTCCCTTCCTGAGTTCTGTTTTCTCATCTTAAAAATCGAGGTTGGCGTGAGCTGAGGGAATGCCTGGCCTAGGGGCCTCTGCCCCTGACCCTTTGCAGGGCCCATGGTGCCCATCTGTCATCATCCCAGGCCCCTGTGTCCCCAAGCAGGTCCCAGACGTCTTCACATGCCACTCCAGTCTTGGCACCAGCTGTGGCCAGTCTTGGGGCCCAGTCTTTTGGGCAGCCTGGTCTCGAGGGACGTGGTGACCTTCATCCGGGTTTTCCACGCTGACTTGGCTTCCAAAGCACCCCCAAGGGCACATCCGTGTGGCTGAAGCGTTTTGGTGGCTGCGTGGGCAGCGGGCAGCGGAGGGCAGTGCCTGGGGCCAGATGGCATCTGTCCATCCCGAGGGCTCCTGACTCATGGTGCCCGCGGTCCCGGGTGGGCAGGCAGCCTGGGCCGCTCAGCATCCACCTGGAGCAGCGTGGGCGGCCTGAGCATCACCGGCCGCCCTCCTCGCCCTCCCGGGGGGCAGCTCCGCCGTCTCTAAGCAACGCAGCCCAGGCCTCCTGCCTCCCAGGAGCCTCGGGGGCTGGGGTTGGCGACCCGGCTCACGGTGGGGCAGAGCCCAGGGTGGTGTGACTGCAGGTCACCCGCCAACAGGCCTCGTGGGAGTGCAGGTGTGACCAGTTGAGTGCAGGGCCGCCACGGAGGCCGGGCTGGCTTTTCTTCTGCGGCAGCAGTGCTGCCTCCTTCAGGAAGCCTCCCGGATTGCCTCCCGCCTTCGTCCCTGCGGATTCCCTCACACAGCGAGGGCAGGGTGTCAGCGCCTGGTGGCCTTGGGGCACCGGCAGCCCTTTTGGATGTGGAAGTGTTAGTGTGGCAGCAGGGACAGTGCAGAGGGACCCGGAAGCGTGGGGACAGATGAGCTGAGAGTGGCTGCACCTGCTTGCGGTGAGCATCCTGTCTCAGGCCTTCACCCTCCCCCAGGACTGCCCGTCCCGGTGCCTCTTACAGGGGAGGGAGGGGTCGCAGGCTCAGCACTGGGTGGGGGGACACAGGCCAGCGGGGCACGCTGGGGCTGGGCCACGTGCTGCGTGAGAGAAGTCTCCAGAAGCAGAGGTGTTGGGCCTGGGGGAGCGACTGCTGTTGTCCCATTGATCAGCACGACCAAGGGGGACCTCACAGATCCCCGCTGTGAGGGAGCGAGACGCTGGGCGCAGTGCAGTGCCCGGTGGTCCCCTGCCGCCCGCTGCAGAGGGGCCGCTTGGTCACACGTGGGGTGACCGGTGGAGAGCGGGCAGGCGGGCCTCGGCTGTGGACATGGTGGGTGGGCGGCGTTGGGGGCTGGCATTGGTGGGGGCCCCACCCAGTTCCTCATGGCGCCGGGGGCTCACTTCCTCCTCTTCATTTTGCCCTAGGAAGCAGATTTCCCCCAGAGGGTAGGCTTTGGGGAGCAGCGATCCCCATTACTCCAGGTCAGCCTACCCCATTGCCGGTGGGTGGGGTCCGGCTGCTGTAGACCCCGGGATGTCAGGCTTCACCCTGGTGGCCCCTTGGCCCCTTAGGCTGTGGGTGGACACAGTGACCCCAGCCTGGCCTCTCGGAGGGTGTTAAACCCAGTGCTCACTAGCGCCACTGCCCTGTTCCCTGAAGGACAGGGTGGGGGGGCTAGAGCCTGCTCCAGGGCTCACCCCCAGGGTCCTGTGCTCACCCGGACGCCAGCCCCGGGGTCCTGTGCTCACCCAGGATTTGTCCAGGGGCTTCGTCTGGGGGCTTTGTCCTGGGGGCTTTGTCCTGGGGGCTTTGTCCTGGGGGCTTTGTCCGAGGGCTTTGTCCTGGTGGCTTTGTTGGGGGGCTTTGTCCAGGGGCCTTTGTCCGGGGCCTTTGTCCGGGGGTTTTGTCCGGGGGCTTTGCCTGGGGGCAGGGCTGTGTTGCTTGGCATTCCCTAGCACCCTCACTTCCTCTGCTGCCCTGTTAACAGGATCTGGGAGCACAAGGGCAGCCGGCTACCCTCAGGCTGCCAGGGGTGGGGCGTCTGGAAGAGCTGGGCACCAGCCCAGGGGCACAAGGCCGGAGGAGGCTGGCAGCCCTGGCCGGCCGTCACGGAAGCCGCTCCATAGGAGGTTTCCTTGGGAGCGGACACGGTGGCTGTGACCTCTGTCCGGCAGCTTTGGGGCGGCCCAGGCCCATTCCTGGGCACCGGGATCCTGGGCACAGCGGATCAGCATCCGTCCAGCCCCCAGCCTGACCCTGCTGGGGCTTCCGCCCGCGGCCTTTGTCCAGCTGCCCCCTCCCTCTTCCTCCTCCGGTTCTGCTGTTGCCCACGGCTGCCCCTGCCCATGGGGACGGCTAGGCTGGGAAGTCGAGGCAGGAACTGGTTGGGGTGAATGAGCGGGAGCGGCGGGCAGGAGGCAGAGGGCACAGCCTGGGCGGAAGGCACAAGGACCTGGGGTTTGCGTGGGCATCTGAGTGCCCCACACCCTCCGTGGTCTCCCAGCAGTGGGGGACGGGCCTGCTCGGTGCCAGTCCTCCAGGGTTCAAGGCCCAGCGTGGCCACCGGCTCAGGCGCCGAGCAGCAGGCAAGGGGCATGTGCTGGCGCCCGCTGTTCTTGGACAGGTGCACAGGGGGTGCGCCGGGTGTGTCTGTGGGCCCCCGTCTGCCCCCCGGGACTCTGCAGGGCCACCTTCCGGAGACTGGAGAGCGCTGGCCCCCCCGCATCGCGTCTGCTCGGGGAGACTCCCCCGCAGCCTGATCTTCCAGGATGGTGATTTCACCGGAACCTTACACGTGAAGCCTCCCTGCTTTAAAATGATGCATGTGTCGAGTTTGGAGAGTAAATGAGTGCTCCATGGTTAATTAAGAAAACGCCGTCGTCCCTGGTCGGCCCCCTCCCTCCCCTTCCATTCGGTACTTGTCTCGGAATCACAGGCTCCTCCTGCCGTTTCCACACGTGGACATTGTTTGTTGACTGGCAAGGTGAGGTTTGAAGTGTGTTTCCACACATGCGTGCTCGCTGTCACACACACGCACAGGTGCACACGCACACCCCCTGGCACCGTCGCACGTAACGTCACACTCAGGTGGATGAGGCGCTGCAGACCAGGGCGGCTTCTCCTTTCCTGCCCAACTCGTTGGTGTTCGTCGTTCGCGTTTGTCCTCGTCTTTGTTTGCATCATGTCGTGAGGCGTTTCCAGCAGCTTAGCCCGAAGCCCTCCTCTGCCCTCTCAGCTTCCTGAGGAGGTCTCTCTAGAACCTTCTGCTGGCTCCGGTCTGCCCGCTGCCCCCTTGGCGCTCGGCCCTTCACCTGCCTCCTGCCTCAGGCAGTCTGTGTCCCCATCTGAGGGGCACGTCCGGAGACCCCCGTGTCTGAGTGCCTTTCTGTCCTTGGACCAGTCCCTCGGGCGAGGGCGCTGTCCAGGGTCCTGAAGTCTCGTGGGCGCCAGGCCGAGCGTTTGCCGGCCCCCCTCAGCCGTGCCCTGTGCCCCGTGTGGCTCCCCTCAGCCGTGCCCTGTGCCCCGTGTGCTGGGTCCCTGCCCGAGGTCCTCGTCTCTGGATCTCTGGCGTGGATGTCGGCGCTCCCGGCTGACCCTGGGCCTCACTGCTGTTTTCTCCTTTTGCCGACTTGCAGGGAGACGTCTTCCACTCACTCTTCACCTTCCTACCGAGTCCCTTCCCGCCGCACGCGTGCATTTCTCTGCGCTCCCCTTTCTGTGGGCGTGCTGGCTCTCAGCGTGCGCGCTGGGGACCCCAGGGGTCCCTGAGGCCGTCCCTCTGCCAGCTACCCCCTCCACGTCCAGGCTCCTTCACCTGCTCCACCAGAGCTGCCGCAGCTGGGGCGGGAGGCAGGTCTGCGACCGCCGCCGAGGGCTAAGCCCGCCCGAGTTACCACGTTCTCACTGTGGCTTTGTTTGGGAAATGGAGTTCTCCTATGTAGCTGTTATTTGTTGTTATTTTAAAGCGAAGTAGGTGTTTTTTAAAAACTTTATTCTAATTTCTAGTGTAGAAAACGGTGATAGATGTCGCCCCCATACACCCACGCTCTTGGGGTCCTTGGTGATTCCTAGCCGTGGAAGCATCGTGGGCAGCCCTGTGCGGGATGGCCGGATGGTGTGGGCCCTGCAGGCCCGACCCCGGGAGCGTGGGCCTGCCCCTCGCCCCGCGTGATGCCCGCCTTGGCCACGGCCGCCTTCCTGCCGAGGGCTTTGTGTGGGTGAGCTGAGTCACACTGTAAAGCGCCCAGGGCCCGGCCTGGCCCGTGTGGAGCGGTGCGCCTGCCCCTCTGTCGCCATCAGCGTGTGGCCGCTGCAGACACGCCTCCACGCGCACAGGGTCATGGGTCTGGGTCCCCGTGGCATGCGTGCGGGCACACCCGGCACCCTGGTGACGCGGAGGTCACCGGTGGCGGTTTACAGCCCACCCTGGGGCCGCGGTTCACGGAGGTGCCGGCGGGCAGGCAGGTCCTGGGCGTGTGCGTGTGGACTCACGCTCACAGCAGCTGGGACAGGCAGGCCTCGGATCCCCTGCCATGCAGACGGGAGGGCCAGGGCTTGTGCGGGCTGCGCAGGCAGACAGAGCTGGGGCCGGACTCGCCGCTCGCGGGAGCCGGTGGGCTCCGTCCTTGGCTCCGGCTGTGCCAGGAAGACGGTGTGTGGGGGGGAGCCAGACGGGGGTGCTTACGTGGGGGGCAGGGGCGGGGGCTCCACGTGGCATCTCTGTGGCCTCTGGGAGAGTTTGCTGCCCACGCTGCGCAGTGGGTGGGAGGGCAGGAGCGGGCAGGGGCGAGCGTGGGCCGGGCCGGCTGGGCGGCGTGTGCACCCGAATCCGACCACTGACCCCTCCTCCCCGGCCCGGTTCTGTTTCCTGCAGCTCAGCCGACGGCGGTGGCCCTGCTCTCTGAGAGAAGATGTCCTACGGGTCCATCACCGGCAGCGGCGGCCTGGGGAGCCGAGGCCCCTTCGGGGGGCCCTCGCGACAAGGCTATCAGCCCCTAGGTAATAACGGGCGGGCAGTGTGGGTGGGGTCTCTGCCGCGTGGCGTGTGTGTGGCCGTAGCCGGGGTCTTTCCTTTGTGCTGCCTGTGAGCAGGGTGACGCTGGCACGTGGGGGGCTGTTGGGTCTGGTCAGCGCTTCCTTCCTGGTCTTGCTGTCGATCCCTCCACCGCGCCTGCTCAGAACCGTGCTCACTGGAACCGCAGGTCCACTTTGTTCCGCAGCTGGTCCGGTTTGCTCGAGTCACCGGCGTTGTGTGGCTCCCAGGAGGAGCAGGTCACGGGACAGAATTGTCCTCGGCCGTTTCCTGCTTTGCCTTCGGCAGCATCGGTGTTCCCGTGTGGGGGACAGTCGGGGCGTTTGGGGCCCTCTTGCCCGGCAGTGCCGCGGGCGCTGTCGGGATGCTCAGTGCACGAGGCGGGGGGCTTGTGCCCCCTGCCCTTCCAGGACGCCCGCCCTCCGCTCCCACCCTTGTCAGCACTAGTGGCGGGCGAGGGACGCCCGGCTGTGGTTACCTCGCTTTCTCTGCTGACTGCCGGCATCGGCCAGCTCTCCCTCTTCAGGCGGAGCTGGGTCTCCCTGCTTGTTCTTATCTGGGTTTGCCTTGTGCCTCGTGATTGGCAAGGCTTCCTGGCGGGTTGTGGCAGATCTGGGGCCGCTCGGGGTGGCACCTCCCGAGGGAGGAGGTTCCTGGCTGTGACACTCCCGAGCTTACCTGTCACTCCTGCCACCGTTTCCATTTTTCTGTCTTGTTCATTCTTTTCCAAGACGAGGAGGATCTTACCTCTACTTTCCTCTGACGCCGACAGTGTGTGTCCTTAGGAGAGGGGTCCTTTCTCACGCACCCAATGCCCACGGTGCCACGTGGCTCAGTGCCCCTGCCACCTGCCGGTGCCACCGCCCAGCACAGTGTTGCCCCGGGTCCCAGTAGGAGCCCCCAGCGCAGTCCCTCCACGCGCCGCTGAGGTCTGAGTCTCCAGCTTCTCCTCCGGCGTTTTGCTTTTTTCTCCACGTTTATTTCTTGAAGAAACCAGGCTTTCCCGGTGGAGAGGGATTAATGTTTGTCCACTGGCTTTAAGTCTTGCCCGTATCAGTCACGGAGGAGTTTGCCTGTAGGACCCTGAGTCTTGCTGTTTAGGTGGCGGCATCCTTTGTGGGTGGTGACGGCTCTTCTCTCCTTTTCCGTTGCTTTCGCCTCTTGTTTCTGTTCCTTCTTCCTAGGCTGGCCGGGACCCCTGTGTGACATGTGGTCACATTCCATGTGAGGTTTGGGGAGAGTAGGACCGTGTGCTTGGTGACCTGTTTCTGGGATTTTGCTGGACCTCGTTTTCTTGGAGGGAAGACTTGATTGCCAGTTAATTTCTCTTGTGAAAAACTATCAGGCTCCCGGTTTCCTCTGGGGTCGGCGTTGTGTCATTGGGGTTTCTGGGCACGTGTCTGTCTGTTGGAATGTGCAGTCGCCGCTGGTGTGCAGCGTAACGCGGGGCGGGGGCCCGCAGCACTGGGGGGCGGCCGCTGCGGTTCCCAGCCCGCGGCTCACGGGCCGCGGGGGCTGCCGTTTTATTAGTGTTCGCCGTCTGTGAGCACATCCTCTTTTTAGTCCTGGTATCATTTATTCTACCTCCCTGCTTTCTTCGTTTATAGTCAGTATGGACAAAGACGTGGACATTTTCTAAGCTCCAAAGAACCGGCTTTTGGCTTTCTCGACCCCTCCTGTTATATGTTAATGTAAAAACGTGGTCGACGTCTGCTCACTTTCTTCTTATTTTCCTCCTCCTTTCTGTGAGGTGAGCTGTTTGTCTGACTCTTAAGTTGGGTGTTGACCTCATTCATATGTAGTTTTTACCGTGTTCTGAAAAAGCACTTGGGGTTATGAATGTCCAGATACTCACTGCTCTAGCTGGACATCATGCCTTTAAAAACATATGTAGTATTTTTATTAATGTTTACCTGCAGGTATTTTCTTTTTTCCATTATTTCTTCTTTGACTCAGAATTCATTTAGAATTCTATTGATCATTTCCAAACATACGTAGTTTTTCTAGTTGTCTCTTAAAGACAGTTTGTAGCGTAACTGTGTTTCTGTCAGGAGAGGATTAGCGTCGTCCCTGTTTGTTGACAGCTGTTGAGATGGGGCTACTTCGGGAACACTGGGTGGTTCTGGGTCCTTCCCCTCTATGGGGTGATGGGGGAGGCCCCCCACAACCTTCTGTGCACCAAGCACTGGGGTACACAAGATCCTAGCTAATTACACAGAGTTTGGGGGGCTCTGCATGGTAAATCCCATCACAAATGCAGCGAAAAGCCACCTGGATGAATGTTCACGCATGAAGAACTCACACAAATGGGAAAAAAACCCAAGACTTCGTACAGATGCACCAGATCTGTGAGAACACAGGAAACATGGGTGGTTCACAGTGCTCGGGAGGCCCAGCCTCACGGGTCCCTGGACAGTGACTTCAGCCCCGCGGCCGGGCTGCGTGGAGCGGCCCACGCAGGGAGGTGGCCCGGGGTGCTGGCCGCTGAGGGTCCCTGCCTCCGCCCTGCCGGCCTCCCTTCCGGCCCAGCTGCACCCCGTCTTGGGCCGGGTGGAAACCGTCAGAGATGTGGACAGAGGTGTCGGCTGCAGCATGACAGACGAGCAAGGATTCCGAAAGGCGCGTCACCACCTGCTAGGGGACGGAGCAGGGAGTTACAGCCGCGGTGGGAGGCGGTGCAGCGGTTAGGGCCCGTGTGGAAGAATGCTGACGACTTCTACTCTGTCCACGTCCAATGTGGTGACAGCTGTGGATGACGGCAAAGCCATGTCCTCCGTCTTCTGAAAGTGCGGGACCCCCACCCTGGTGTTGCAAGTGGCCTGGACTGTCCTCTCGTAATTGTGTTCCTGTATATCCGTCTGGTGACCAGAAACAGTAATTGTGCTGTGCAAGCCCCGCCCCCAAAACTCAGGGTCATGTGACTCGAGGGCCGACCACACCACACGGGCCCCTCCGTAAGCGTCCGGGATGGACCGCGTGGGTAACCAGGGGGAGGTGGGATTCCTGGGGACCAGAGGCCTGTGTGGCGAGGTCGTGTGCTGACCTGTGGCCTCCCTGTCCCACAGGAGGGGCTCTGGGGGTCCCCGTCACCGGCTCCTGCATAGCTGGGCCTCCTCCTCACACCCCGTTGTCCTGGCAGCAGTTGCTAGGAGGGGGCTTGAGGGCTGGGGACTGCCTGCAGGGACCCTGGCCAGGGCGTCTGGGGAGGCGGCCCTTCCCGGGGTCTCCCCACCAGGCCATTCGGAAAGGGGAGCGGCAGGAGAGTGGGCGAGGTGGCCTTTCGTGCCCTCCTCACCCCCAGGGGGGTCCCGTCCCTGCCACGCTGGGCTGCAGTGTCCCCCAGAGGGATGCAGGCAGGAGATGGGGCGCTGTCTCCCCCTCCCCCGGGGGGATGTGGACCCAGGTCTTTCCTGAGAAGGAGCTGCCATCACAGGGCTCAGCATGAGACTGGCCCGGGGACAGCTGTGTCCCCTGGGAAATTCCCGCCAGCGTCAGTGAGATCAGCCGTCCCTCCAGGAGCCCCTCTGCACGGCGGCCTTCCTGAGAGAGCACCGGGCGACAGGGTGGCAGCGGTGCCCTCAGCTCCCGTGTGTGATGTGCAGCTCTGGTTCCTGGCGGGTTCCATGTTTTCACGGGTGGAGGCGTGTGTTCCCGCAAAACGTGGGCGGGACGTGTTCTGAATGAGCGACAGCTGTCAAGGAGAACGCTGTGTCTGCGGGGGCCCAGCCCTGTGCCCGGACCCCGTGGGGCACCCGGACCCTGTGAGGTGCCCGGACCCTGTGAGGTGCCCGGACCCTGTGCCCTGACCCCGTGAGGTGCCCGGACCCTGTGCCCGGACCCCGTGGGGCACCCGGGCCCTGTGCCCGGACCCTGTGGGATGCCTGGACCCTGTGGGGCGCCTGGACCCTGTGCCAGGACCCCGTGGGGCGCCCGGACCCTGTGGGGCGCCCAGACCCTGTGCCCGTACCCCGTGGGGCGCCCGGACCCTGTGGGGCGCCTGGACCCTGTGCCAGGACCCCGTGGGGCGCCCGGACCCTGTGGGGCGCCCAGACCCTGTGCCCGTACCCCGTGGGGCGCCCGGACCCTGTGCCCGTACCCCGTGGGGCGCCCGGACCCCGTGGGGCGCCCGGACCCTGTGCCCGTACCCCGTGGGGCGCCCGGACCCCGTGGGGCGCCCGGACCCTGTGCCCGGACCCCGTGGGGCGCCCGGACCCTGTGCCCGGACCCCGTGAGGTGCCCGGACCCTGTGCCCGCACCCCGTGGGGCGCCCCCCGTCCTGCGTGGCGACTTGCCCGGGGCCTCTCTGCGGGCGGCTGGGCGTAACCGTGACCGTCCCTGCTGTCCTGTCCGTGGAGCGCGCTAAGTGTTGGACGGAGCACGGAATCCGCCACTTCCCTGCCCGTCGCCAGAGAGCAACCCGCGGGGCCCCTGTGTGGGCAGCAGGGAAGGCGACCGGGGCCGGCGGGCACTCCGAGGCCTGCGGGCCAGGAGGCGAGGTACTTCCCCGGGTCTGGGGGGTCCTGAGGAAGCCGGAGATGCAGACCCCTGAGGAGGGGGGACGGGGGGACCCCGGGTCAAAGCTGCAGCGAGGGCCCCGCCCCGCCCGCCGGCCCCGCCCCCGCCCGCCGGCCCCGCCCCTGCTAATCGGCCCCGCCCCCACTCGCCGGCCCCGCCCATGCTCGCCGGCCCCGCCCTCGCTCGCCGGCCCCGCCCCCACTCGCCTGCCCCTCCCCCATTAGCCGGCCCCGCCCTCACTAACCGGCCCCGCCCTCACTACACGGCCCCGCCCCCACTCGCCGGCCCCGCCCCCACTCGCCGGCCCCGCCCCCACTCGCCGGCCCCGCCCCCGCTAGCCGGCCCCGCCCCCACTAGCCGACCCCTTCCCCACGGACCGCGGGTGTGGGGTGCGGTTGGATCCGTGGGGCGGGAGGGATGTCAGTCACCAAGCTGCCAGGGCCCGTGGACTCCAGGCACAAGGCCCAGCGCTGCAGGGTGGAGAGTGAGGGGGACGACCGGCTCACGTGGCGCCTTTGCCCCAGAGCCCAGCTCCTCGCAGAGCGGGCTGCTGAGGGGGGCTGGGTCCTTGGGGGCCCTCAGGGGGTTGGGGGGCAGGGTCGCCGCAGGCTGGCCGTCATGCCCGCCCCCCTGCTCTGAGCCGGCGCTCCCGTGGTGGGGCGGGAAGGAGGGGCTCTCGGTGGCATCTGGGGTGTCCCTGGGGAGGGCTCCTGCCAGGCCAGGGGCGTGCGGCCCGGGAGCAGCCTCAGCCTGGCCCTTGCGCCTCCTCCCTGCAGCCCACCGTGCTCCGTGGGCCTGCCTGGCTGTGGGGCAGGCAGGCCGGGTGTTCTTGTGTGGAGCCGGGCCCTGTGGCTCGGGGGTGCCGTGCGGGTGGCGCCCTGCGTGGCTGCAGCAGCTGGGACCCGGGCCCGGCCTCTGGACGCCCACCCGGGAGGGGCGGTGGCGGGAGCGGGCGGCCGTGTCCTGAGTCGAAGGCCAGGAGGGGGAGCTGGGAGCCGCCACCACACGCTCACGTCCTGGGCTTTACACGCCCACCTTTTGGTGCCTTTTCGGGGCCAGGGGCCGTCCCCGAAGGCCAAGGGGCGCCTGCTCCCACCGCGCCGCTCAGCGGAGCCCGTGGCCGGGTGGCAGGGACCAGGGCCTCACGGGCCAGGAAGAGGAAGCCCAACTTCTGTCCCCAGGAGACGGAGGTGCTGGTGTCCCGGGTCAGCCGGCACCACCGGCTGCTGTTTGGAGCGGGGCTGCCGTGGGCCGAGCCCACCCGCCGGTGCCACGTGTGTGCGGGCCGTGAACGCCCTGGGCTTCTGCCGCCGGGACGTCGGGGACCTGAAGCACAAGTGGCGGGACCTGCGGGCCCTGGTGAGGCGCAAGCTGGGCAACCTGCACAGGGCGGCCCCCGGCCCCGGCCAGCCCCCCTGGAGCAGGCGGTGGCGAGCACCTTCTGCCCAGGCGGTGGCGAGCACCTTCTGCCCAGGCGGTGGCGAGCACCTTCTGCCCAGTCGGTGGCGAGCACCTTCTGCCTGGCGCTGCCCAGAGGTGAGTCCTGCAGGCTCCCCCGTGGCGCAGGGCAGGTGCCCCGTGGCGCAGGGCCGCTGCCGCCACCGCTCCCCTGTGCGCAAGGCTCCCCTCGCCCCAGCAGAGCCCTGGCCGGCTCTGTGGACTTTCTGTTTGGTTTTACCGAGTGTGAGTGAAGCCGTTCGGGGTCAGCCGCAGAGATGGATTGTCCCTCCACCCTTTTGGGGTGTGTGTGGGGGGACTGCCCTCCTTCTGGGGTGCTGCTTTGCGCACAGACCGTTCTGGAACTCACGGTAGTAAGGAGGGAACGAGGGGGGGGGGCCCGCCTCTTGCCCTGGGACCCCCTGCGCTCGGCTGGGAAGCCAGGCTGTAGGGGTGGCTGATAAATCCCTCCAGGTGGAGTAGCTGGTCGTAGGTGGAGACTGAGTTTGACGTCTTAGGACCCGGCAGACGGCTGTCGGGAGCGGAGGCGCGTCAGGGCTGCCGTTGCGACTGTGGCCTCCCCGCGGGGGCGGCCCCGGGACCTCGGCCGTCTCAGCTTGCCGTCCCCCGAGCCAAGCGCCTCGTCCTGTGCTCACTGCGACGCGTGCTCCTGTCTGCCGCCGTTCTGTGCCCGCCGTTGGCCTTCTGCGTTCCGTGAGCTCGTCGGGGTGCTGGATACAGGGGCTGGTCAGCTGTCTGTGCCATCAGCCCTCCCCGCGGCCCCTGCCCGTCTCCTAGTTTCTGTCTCTGGAAGGCCAGAAGGGGTGCGTTTTAACGTTATCAGCGTTTTCCTTAGCGGGTTGGCTCCTTGTGTCGTCGTTCAGCGTTACAGTCTGAGCTTCTACCTTCCGGTCCCCGGTCCCCGCTGAGTTGGGTCGGTTCTGGGTTGAGCTTCAGTGGCTGTCTCATTGCTCAGCACCATGGGCTGAGGCCTCTTCTCCGCGGAATTGCCCCTCCGCTCCGCCCACACCCCATGGAGCGAGCCCGCCCGTCTGCGTCTGTGCGTTTTCAACGCCACACTGTTGATTACAGTGACTATAAAGTCAGTTGAAATAAGATTTGGGACTCGCTTCCTCCTCTGTTTCCTCAGGGAATCTGTGTAGAATCGGTATATTCTTCCCTTAAATATTTGGCAGAATTCGCCAAAGCAGCCATCTGAGCCCGGCGTTTTCACTGTGGGAAGATTTTCCAGCTCGGTTTTGTTCATGTTACAGTGCTGCCTGTGCCTCTGGGGCTTCTCAAGGGAGGCCTCATCCTTGTGTTCTTCCCCATTTCGCCTGAGCTGTCACACTGATCCGCGTGAAGTTCTTCATCCACCAGGACCCAGTGTTCTGCCCGCGTGTGGAGGTGGGGGCCGTCGTTCCTGATGTGGCCAATTTGTGTCCTTGCTGCTTTGTTCTTGATTAGTCTGACTCGGAGTCTGTCAGTTGTGTTGATTGTTTCAAAGAACCAGATTTGATTTCATTACTTTCTCTGTTTATCCAACATCGACGTAATTGACTTCTGCTCATCTGTATTGTTTTCTTCTGCCTTCTTTGGGGTTAATCTGCTCTTCTTACGTCGTTGACTTGAGACCTTTCTAATATAAGTGTTTATTGCTACATTTCCTCTGTGCACTGCTTTACTTATACAGATTTGCATTGTGTGATGGTTTCAATTAAAAACGTTTTCTAGGGAGGCCGGGATAGCTCAGCAGGTTGAGTGCTTGCCTTGCAACTGCGATGTTCGGGGATTGAATCTTGGTCCTGACCTGTGCAAACCCATGTGCTGAGCTGCGGTGCAACTGGTAACTGCCGGGATGGCGGTGAAGGTTCTCGCCTCCCATGACGGAGGTGCCTGCATTCGGTTCCCTTCCTGTGTGGTCCCACATCCACCTGTGTGGAATGAAACTGTGTCACACTAATGGTGTACAACTGTGGAGACTGCTCTGCGCTAACCCCACTTGTCTCTCTCCTCTCAAAATTAATAAAAAAAAATGTTTAAAAAATATAATAAAAAATTTTTTTTTCTGGCTTACTTCATGGTATCTTCTTTTGCTAATGGTTATTTAGGGGTATGTTGTTTAATTTTCAAATAATTGTCTCTCTTTCTGGATACCTTGCTGTTACTGATTTCTAGTTTAATGCTTTGGTGGTCAGAGAATGCCTTTTATGTGATTCCAACTGTGATCAATATGAGGGCTGACAGTGAAGGTTGTGGACTTGCCACCATGCACTTAGGTTGGCAGCACCGTACAGACAACTCGGCAGGTTTCATAACCTTGTATGTCAGTGTCTCCCATCTGGGTTCAGGTCGACGTGTGTTGGTGTCTTGCTGAGTGGTGGTCATTATTGTTGCGTGTTTTTGTGTCCATCGTGAGAGTATCGGAGCTTGAGTTTGCCAAGACCTTTTGGAGCGGTAGGGCGATGTTTTGGGCTGTGTTATCACTGGTGATGAAACATGGGTGTATCCGTACGACCCTGAAACAAAGCGTCCAAGTGCACCATGGAAGTCAGCCAATTCTCCACAACCAAAACCCTTTCCTCAGTCCAAATCAGAGTCAAAATGATGTTGCTGTCCTTTTTTTGATGTCAGAGGGACTGTTCATCATGAATTTGTACCAACTGGTGCTGAAAAGTCTATGCGAAAACGTTAGACAAAAATGACGGAAACTTTTCATCCGCAACTCATGGCTCTTGCATCACGTCAATGCACCAGCTCACACGGCACTGTCTGTGAGGGGGTTTTTAGCCAGTAAACAAATAACTGTATTGGAGCACCCTCCCTACTCACCTGATCTGGCCCCCAATGATTTTTTTCTTTGCCTGAAGATGAAGACAATATTGAAAGGAAGGGATTTTGATGACATTTAGGACATCAAGGGTAATATGACGATGGCTCTGATGGCCATTTTTAGAAAAGGAGTTCCAGACCTGCTTTGAAGGGTGGACGAGGCGATGGCATCGGCACATCGTTTCCCCAGGGGAGTACCTCGAAGGTGACCGTAGTGACATTCAGCACTGAGGTATGTAGCCCTCTTCCTAGGATGAGTTTGCGAACTTGATTGTCACACCTCACGTATCGAGACTTGCTTTATGGTCTGAAGCCCCGGGTCAACCCTTTTCGGGTTCCACGTGCACTCGCCTGGCACGTGCACTCGCCTGGCACGTGCACTCGCCGGAGGTTGGTGGTGTGTCCTGTAAATGTCACTCAGGTCAAGGTGATCGATAGCGTTGTTGGCGTCTCCGTGCCGTCACTGATTTTCTGTCGCCTTGTTCTCTTGACCCTGAGAGAGGTGCTGACACCTCTGGCTGTAACTGTGGATTTGTCTCTTTTTCTTTTCAGTGCTGTCAGTGTCTGCGTCAGGTGTTTTCAAGCTGTGATACGACAGCCATGCGGACTTGGGGGTGTGGCGTCGTCTTGGTCCGTTGACCCCTTATCATGTAAAAATTCCTTCTCACCTGTAGTTACATGCGCTGTTCTGAATTCTGTGCTGATTCCAGTGCAGTCACGTTAGCTTTCTCGTGGTCACTGTTCACATAATAGATTTTCCAAGGCTTTTACTCGAGAGTTCTACCCGATTTTATACGCACAGTGGGTTTCCCGTGTTCAGTGTGGTGGGCTTGCTTCTGATCCTGTCTGACCACCCCTGCTTTGGACTGGAGTGCTGTACAGTCATCACCACTCATTCCAGAACGTTCTGTCGCCCCAGAAAGAAGCTCCTCTTGCGTTAGCGGTCACGCCCACGCCCCTCTGTGAGTCCGCTTTCTGTCCTGTGGACGTCCTCCGTGGACCCAGACAGACGGCGGGTGGCCTGCGTCTGGCCTCTTGCCGCAGGATGTTCTGGGCTCAGCCGTGTCGTGGGGGGTCAGTGCTGGTTTCCTTAGTGTCTGAACGGTGTCCCATGGTTGGCATGACTTCACTTCATCGTCACCGATGCATGGGGGTGTTTCTGCGTGTGCCCCGTGTGCTTGCACGTGGGGGTTCCGTGTGGACCTGGGCCCGCGTTTGTGTGGAGCGTGCCCGGCAGTGGGGCTGCCGCGTGGGCTGTTGGTCTTTCTGAGGAGCTGCCCTCTTTGCCTTGCTGTCTTCCCCGTGGCTTCTGAGTGCCGTGGGCAGGTGGGCTCTGTGTTCCGGGTCTGACGCTCGGCCCGACTCGAGGGGGCTGAGGCAGGCAGCTCCGCCCGCCGGGCTCCCACGGGCAGCTCCGTGAGTGTGTTCTCCGTCCCTGTCTGCTTGCAGCCACCCACGTGGATCCCAGTGACCTGCAGGAGCTGGTCCAGGAGACATCAGCCAACGTCTTCCGAATCAACTCCAATGGTGAGTCTGGGGGGTCGAGGTGACATTGCAGGGTGGCTGTGCTCATGGCCCTGTCCCGACCGGATCACCCTGTCGTCCAGGCTCTGCGTCTCAGGGTGGGAGGGCGGGCGGGTCAGCATGTCCTCTGCTGTCCCCGCCCTGCTCCTGCACAGTGCTGCTCCATGCAGATGCCCTCAGCCCACACCTCCTGCTTCTGTCACATGCCCTGTGTGACCTGCACGAGTCCCCGAGGGGGAGGCACCAGTCAGAGCCTCCCTTGGGCTGGCAGGGCCGGCCACGTCACCGGTCACTGAGGCTGGGGGGCGGGGCGAGCCTCACACTCCACGAGGCCATCACTTGTCCTCAGACCCGCAGACCCGGGGGGCCTGGGGCCAGCAGGGGGCAGGGGGAGGCCTCACTGCACCTCATGGGCGAGGGTGGGTGTTGGCGGCTGGGCTCTGAGATCTCAGGTCAGGCAGAGTGCCCCCTCCCTAGCTCCCAAGAGCCCTGAGTGGGCCTGGGGCCTGTCCCAGGACAGTTGGGGACAGGGGCCTGCCTGGGGGCTCTGCTGGGGGTGTGGCCCACTGAGTGTGGGGCCCCCGGCACTGCCCAGCCCAGACGTCCTGGCCCGGCAGGCACACGCGACTTGGATGGTCTCCTGGGTTCTGGCGCCGCGTCCTTGGGCCCCTGGCGAGGGGGGTACCCTGGATCCTGGGAGAGCCTTCTGCTCCTTACCCCATTCCCATCCCCTTCTCTCCACAGTGACCTCCTTGGAGCAGAGCCTCCGGTCCCTGGGGACGCTGAATGACACGCAGGAGCTGCGGGATAGCCTGTGAGTGTGTGCAGCGCACATGCATGTGCATGTGTGTGCCCTTTGCCCGTTACACGCCTGCCTGTCCACATAGCAGCCTGCAGCCTCCTGGCCCCACACCCACCTGCACACCTGAGGGCTGGGCTCACTCGGGCGTCCATGGGGGCGTCTGAGCCCCTTCCTGGGCCACCTGCTTGCCAGGGGTCCCGGGGCTGCTCGTGCCACATCTTGGGGCCTGAGCCACCCTGCCTGGGCCACGGATGGTGGTGGACGAAACGTGCGTGGAGGGGCGCAGGCTGCAGCTGAGACCGTGTGGTCCCTTCCCACGTCAGCATCCATTAGTGAGGCCTGAGTCCCTCCCGGGGTGGCTACGCCTGACCAGCCCAGGAGGCTCCTGGGGCTGCCGGGTTCCCAGGGAGGCCGGGCACCTGTCAGCGTGGAGCTACACCCCAGGGCCTCCCCTGTGGGTCCCCCACCCAGCCTCCTTCCCGCTCCCTGGCCCTGCTAGGAGGAGGCCCCGCGGTGCGTGGCAGGGGGCTCTGGCACCCACCCCAGCGAACCCCCCTTGCTGTGGGCAAACCGAGCAGTTGTAGCCCCAGCTGTCCTGTGAGTAGCAAGCATTTCACGGCCAGTCCCAGGGGCTTGTCCCTTGACGGGTCTCCCACGTGTTGGGCCATCCTGGCTTCCGGACCTGCCCTGTGGCCATGCACGCACCTGGCCAGCCTCCCCGGCAAGGACCTCCTGGTTTGGGAACCCCGCTGGGTGCCTGGCTGCCCCTCCGGGGTCTCGGCCGTTTATCCGAGGGCTTAACGTGTTCCGTCCCGGTGACGGCTGATGCTCTGAAGCAGCAGCACGCCCGCTGCGGGAAGAGCTTCCTCGGGGGCGCGCAGTCCTGCCCTTAGCTCCTCGCATCCTGCCAGTGACCCGGGGGGAGAGAGGGCAGGTAGTGTCGTCCCACTTCCCAGACACAGACAGAGGCGCTGAGAGCGCAGCGAGGCCTGAATTCATAGGCCCAGATTTACCCGCCCACCCACTCAGCCGTCTGTCCACGCTCACCCCGTCTTTCACCCCGGCTCGCGGGGATCGGCACGGCCGAGTCGGAGGGTCCAGAGCGCTAGGCGGCAGGGGGCCCTTTGCAGATTTTGTGTGCTGTTATGATTTTAAATGTTTTTATTTCTTTTAAAAATGGCACGTATTGTTTTCTGATTGCTCGTTATAGCAAATGGGGGCATGCAGGACGTCTAAGCACACACTTAACAGTTTCGAATTTCTCCCAGCTTCTCTCAAGCCCATACGCGTTCTGCGGGATTGGCTGTGAGTGACTATTCCGGACCCACTTTTCACACTGAGGACTGGGGTGCACCTGCCCCCCTCACACACGAGACGTGGGGGCGCTGCTGAACCCGCCATGACTGAGTGGAGCTGGCTGGGTCTTCCGGCTGCTTCCGAGTTCGCGGTTGGGGTTCATCTTTGCGAGGCGGCCTGTTTCTGGGTTCAGCAGGTGGCGTTTTCAGGGCTCTGGCCCTCTCGCATTTCCTGGGCCGCCTTGCCTGACGGGCGGGAGGAGGAAGTCCCCAGCCTGGCCTGCAGGGTCCCCGGCCTAGAAACTCCCTTCAGCAACTTCCCATCCCGGTCCCTCCTCCCTTCGGGCGGTTCCCACCCAGCCTCCCGGAGCCTCTGTGAGCCTCCCACGGTGGGCTTTGTGTGCGTCCTGGCCTGTTAGGTTTCTCAAGGACCTGAGACCAGTGTAGGCTGTCAGCTCTGTATTTCCTGCACACTGATGGTCACCAGCCTTTTTGTTTTGCTGAGTAAGGACACGAAACAAGTTCACCACTGTGCGTGCTGCCACCGTCTCATAGGAGGCGGGCGCTGGTCTCAGGAGAGAGCTTTGCAAAAGCCCCCAAGGCTGAGCCCTCCTCATCTTGCACAAGACACGTGTGGCTTTGCCGTTTCTGTCAGCCACCTGGAGGGGACCCACGTGGGCTGGTGCCCGCTCTCCCCTGTGAGGGCAGCTCATGGCCGTGGGACCCGCTTGTCTGGGTCACAGGGTTCTGCGGGGCCACTCAGAACAGCAGCTGGTGAATGCGTGGCAGGCCCAGGGCCCCGGGTGGGACATCGGCCTGTGGGCGGGGCCTGTGTCCTCAGCGTGGTGACTGCTGCTGGCAGCCCAGCCCCAAGGCCCGCAGGGGCCCAGCACCGGGAGCTCAGCAGCGACCAGGCCTGGGCTGTGCTCAGCCCTCCCGGGCCCTGGTTAGCCTGCAGTGGCGGCGGTGGGGAGGCTCAGTCCCCGCTCCCGGTGCCGGGTGGTCCTGGCCCCTGCAGGGGGGTGGGGTCACTGTGGCCCCTCAGGGCTGGTTAGAGGCCTGTGGGAGCCGACATGGGGGCGGCGTGGAGCCGGGAGCCGCTGGGGCTGCAGCACCCAGCCAGCCTCAGTGGACTGTGCTT
>PVKE010005936.1:41492-56723 GCA_004027555.1 Craseonycteris thonglongyai
TGCGCCCCCTCCTCCTGCGCCCCCGCCCCCTGCACCCCCCCGCCCCGCGCGCCCCCCTGCCCCCCACTCCGTGCACCCCCTTCCCCCCATGCGCCCCCCACCACTCCCCTCTTCTCCTGTCGCATGTCCCTGCCCCTCAGCTCTCAGCGGTTCTGAGCTGCCCGCTTGGAAGAGGCCCTTCCAGGTGGCCCGTGGGGCCCGGGCCCTGGCACAGGTTTGGGGCCCGAGGGAGTTGTGTGGAGCAGGCACAGTGTCCCTGTTGGTGGCACCTCCTGGGAGAGGGCGGGGGGCAGGCTCTCCTCTTTGGTCTCTGCTGTTGGAACCAGGGCGTCGGTGTAGGGCTGGGCCTGTCAGGAGGCCGAGCGGAAGCCACCGGGCAGGTTGGAGGGCCAGGCGAGGGGCTGCTGCGAGGCCAAGCGTGTGTCCCGGTGATGGCAGACTCCAGCCTGGGGTCTGCATGGGGGTCCCCCGTGACCCAGAGTCACCGTGTCCTTTCCCCCGCCCCCGTCCCCTCTGTCCCTGTCTCTCCCGTGGCCGCTCTTCCACCCTCCTGTCTGCTGCCCTCGTCTTCGCTCCGGTTGCTCCTTCCCCGCCTCCTCCCTGTGCCCCCTGCGGCCCCGCCCCAGGCACAGGACGCAGCAGGACACTAACCACACCGTGGCTGCCAGCACCAGCGCCGTGAAGCAGATGGCCGAGCTCCTGCAGGGCTGCTCCCGGGTAGGTCTCCGGAAGGGTGGGGCGTGTGGCGGGCCTGGGGTGCCCGCGTGGTGCCCGTTACGAGGGCTGCCACTGCCCCGAGACGGGCCGCATGGAGCGGCAGCCATGGGCCGTTAGGCCCAGACACCAGGGGCCTTGGAGGGCCGCCGCTGGAGAGCGGCTGTCGCTGGAGCGTGCCCTTCCTGCTGGCCGCCTGTGCGCCGCTCTCACCCGTGGGCTCCAGGCGGCTCGTGGGGGGTGTTGGAGGGCGAGTCCCGGGCCTGGATCAGGCTGGAAGCACATAGAAGCCCCCCAGGCTTAGACTGTGACTTGAGGTGCAGGGTCTGGGGACAGGCCAGGCCCTCAGGGGAGATGAAGGCAGGAGGGCTCTGGGCGGGCGTGGCGGTGCCTTTGCAGCCCATGCTGCTGTTCGGGGGCTGGAGTCATCGGGGCTGGTGTGGGGAGGAGGCTGGGGAGGAGGGAGAAGGGGCTGGTGCAGGCGCTGCTGGGCGGGGGGTGCAGGGCTGCGGGGAACGGGGCTCCGGGGGTGCAGGGCTGGGGAACGGGGCTCCGGGGCGCAGGGCTGCGGGGAACGGGGCTCTGGGGGCGCAGGGCTGGGGGAAACGGGGCTCCGGGGGTGCAGGGCTGGGGAACGGGGCTCCGGGGCGCAGGGCTGGGGGAAACGGGGCTCCGGGGGTGCAGGGCTGGGGAACGGGGCTCCAGGGGCGCGGGGCTGCGGGGCCGGCTGAGGCCGCGGCACCTTCAAGCCGAGCTGTCTGCAGCAGGAGCGCCTGCAGCTGGACCGTCTGAGGACTCAGCTCTCTGACGCCGTTCAGCGCTATGGGGCGGTGCAGAAGGTGAGGTTCCGGCGGGCGCGGGCCGCGCGCCCCCCCACGCCCACGCTGGCTGTCTCGGCCCTGGGTGGGCCTGGTACAGTCCTATCCCCCAAAGCACAGGAGGGGCCAGGCTTGGGGATGTTTGATGGTCACCAGGTCTAGCTGGCGTGACCGCAGGGCGTGTGCGGTGAAGGACATGGACCTGCTGCTGCTGCCCAAGAGGCGTCAGCACAACCACCTCCCGGGAGAGGGGGGCCGGGGTCACCCCTTCTGACTGGGGAGCAAACAGATCCCGGGGGCCTCGTGTGTGGCCCACAGGCCGGCTGAGCCTCCTGTGCTCCCAGGACCGCTCTCGGGGGCCCAGGGTGGGCACAGCTGCTGGTCAGCGCCCGGCGCTTCGTGCCTGTCTGACCAGCTCTGCTCTCCTTCCTGCCTTTTCTTCTGTCTTTCCCGTCTCCCTGCTTTTCCAACAGAAAATTGCGGAAACGTCCAGAGCTCTGCTTCCCATGGCGCAGAGGGGTGGCCGACAGCAGGTGGGTGTGAAGTGCTTGCTGTGGCCAGTGGGCAGAGGGCAGGGCCCGGGCCGTGGGCACACCGGGGAGAGGGGCGGGGGAGGGCACAGCCCGGGCCGTGGGCACGCTGGGGGGAGCGGCGGGGGGAGGGCAGGGCCTCTGTCTGCCGTGCCCACCTTCACAAAGCACTGGACAGAACTGGCATCCACCTTCGGCCTCTGGCTCGGGCTCAATACAGGTGGCGATTGTCGGTTGTCCCACTTGCCGTTCAGGACTCTCTTGTATCCGACGAGCCCTCCTGAGGGCAGATGCTGAGAGGAAACCTCGAAAGGGTCTGAGCGGAGCCCTGGGTGACTGAGGGCGGGGAATGGCCAGGAACCATGTTGCAGGAGGTGATGGTTGAGAGTTTTCCAAAGCTGTCCTGCTACCTCCAGCCGCGGATGAATAGAGTCCTGCGATAAACAGGAACGCCACCCTCAGTCATGTCGGAAGAAAATTTTGAATAACCAGAGACAGAAGTAATACTTAGAAGTTGATGAAAGGCTGAGAAAAAAGTCACGTTATTTTACACGGAGCCACGAGACCTACGCCGGACTCCTGAGGGAAGCCGTGGAGTCGGGACGGTGGGACAGCGTCGTGGGAGCTGAGAGCAGCTGCCTCAGCTGGGGGGCCCGCCGGCGTTTCTGACCCGGATGAGAGAGCTGGGAACGTCCGTGGGCCCGAAGAGAGCCAAGAGCCAGCGTGGCGTGGGAAGGCGTTTGCCCAGCACACGTGTGGGAGGGCCTCCAGCCACAGTGTGTAACGATCTTAGGGACCCACAGGACAAAGGTGGACAGTTCAAAGTCAGAAAGGGCGAGTGCTCTAGGCAGGCGCGGGGCAGGGGGACTCGCCGTGCTCAGCACGTGCCATCGGAAGAAGGCAGAGGGAGCCGGTGATGCTACGTCCCTACACCTCAGCCACCAAGCTGACTCCGACGCGGACGGGGCGCCTGGGAATGTCGCGCTGGATGGAAGTGGGGGCGCCCCTCTGGAACAGTCTGAAAACACCTGCATTAAACCTTTCTTTGCCTCTGACCAAGTCCTCACGCCCGGAAGCACCCTGGCTGCTCCCCCAGGCGTCTCCCGAGAGCTCAGCTGCAGGGCGCGTGGGAGCGAGAGGCCAGGAGAGCCGGTGTGTGGAGAACGGAGTCCGTGCTGACTCGGGGGCCGGCGGTGCAGCAGGAGGCCCCCCGTGCCGTCACCGGCCCGCTGCTGGGCACACGGCGGTGTGCTTGCCTGGGGCAGCGTGAGGACGTGGAGAGTCTGTGACCTTGACCTGGAGCCTTTTCCTCGTAGGAGCGCGGAGACCCGGACGCTTAGGGCTTGTGCATTGAACCATAGACGTGTTAGGTTTCAGCGTGAAGGAGGAGAAGGGTCTGAAGTGCTTGTGAGCAGCGACGAGAGCTCAGATCACTGTCAGGAGTGGGCAGCGAGGCTGTGGCTGGCCGCAGCCGGGTCCCCTCCCTGCGCCGAGCCAGCGGGAAGTGCCCAGCGCCTGCGTCCCTGCAGCCACCGGCAGGTGCCCCTGCCCCCTGCATCCTGCTTGCTTCCTCCGGTGCAGGGGCTGCGCCAGGATGGCTGCAACTTGCCAGTTCTGACGGTCTGGGCTTTGACAGGTCTCCAGAAACTTCCCCCAGCCCACAGTCGTTGCTATTTGAATAAATCGATGTCCAGCTCCGCCGTGTGCCCTGCCCCCTGCCCCACCCCCAGGGTTGGGGTGTCCCCAGGGGGAGCTCAGGGTCAGAGCACGCGAGAAAGTGGCCTGTTTCCCGAGCCCCTGAGGAGCCCGGGTCCCACCCACCTCCTTGCGTGCTCTCCCGGTCCCTCCCCACCCGCCGAGCACCCTCGGGACTTTTTCTTTCTCATGGGAACCACTTGCCAGCAGTCACGGTGGGCTGTGGGTGCTGTACGTGTCGGAACGGGACCCAAACCCTTGGCCTGGGAGGGAGCAGAAAGCCACTTTCGTTGACGCCTCTTGGGCTGGAACCATCACTCACTGCCTCTCCGCCCCAGCGCAGTGCCAGCTAATCGCTAATCCCAGCGCCAGCCTTTGTGCGGAGAATAAAGGGGTGCTTCCTGTTCCTTTCAGAAGGGCTGCTGCGGATCAGGCCGCGAAGCCACGTCTTCCCGCCCCGTCTCTTGTCCTGTCCCCGGGGAGGGCGGAGCTGCTGCCCGTGTAGGGCAGGGCATTTCACACGTGCGCATGGTCGACCGTGGCCTTGGCCTCCGGGTGGGAGTCACTGCTTCCATCTGCAGGTGACACCGAGGCCTGAGCCAGTGTGGGACTTGCCCAGGGTCCCCCAGCAGGGCCCCTGCTGGGCTCCAGCTTCCGGCAGAGGCTGGGAGCCGCAGGACCATCCCGGTGCCCTGATCACTTCCTGCCGCCCACACCCGGAAGGGAGGTGATAATTGCTGCCTTGCTGAGTAGCTCTTGTCAACAGGTTTTTTTAGATCTTTAATTCTTTATTCATCGACCCGTGTATTTATTTATTTAAAGGCCTCTGCTGGCTCCGGGGGAAGAGGTCCCGGCATGGAGCGTGTACACAGTCTGTTGGTTTTGGGGGGAGGGCAGCTGCATTCCACCTGCGACTGAGTGGCCGTGCCCCTGCGGCCGGGAGGGGTCACAGAGCAGTCGCCTCAGCGCAGGGCGCTCGGCTGGGCTGGCGTTTGCGGGAGCCGTGCTGCATCCCTGTGATGCCGTGCTGTCTGCCTAGCACGCACGTCTGCACACCGGGGTCTGGCCGCCCTGTCCCCAGGCCCGGCGTGGGGCGGCCGTCATGGGAAGAATCGGGACGCCCGATGTGTCCTCCTGGTGAGCCTGTGGCAGGGCCGGGGCCGGCTGCTCATGACATTTTCTCCGCGGGTCTGCAGGGCGACCACGGCTGAGTGGGCCTCTGAAGCCCCCCTGGTGTTGCAGCTCCCGAGAGCGGGGGACACAGAGACTGCCCTGAGGGACCCTCTTTGTGGCCTGGCTCAGGCCAGGGTGTGGGGTCCTGCCGAGTGCTCCCCACAGGTGGGCACGTGGGCCGATGGGCTGGCACGCACCTGTCTCTGACCCCTGCCCACCATTGTTGGCAGCCTCAGCACCCTGTGGCCCTGTGGGGACGTCCCCTGAGTAGCAAGGTGGAGGCCCCTGGGCCCCTGCCTCATGTGGCTGCCAGGCTGGGGTGGCCCCTCACCGGGAGCTGTTGAGTGGGGGGCTGGGAGCACAGGCCTGGAGGCTCCGGGGCCTGTGAGTGAGGCTCAGCGTGGGGTGGCCGCCGGTGGTCCCCGGGAGGGTGGCTCGGTGGTGACTGGCCTGTCTGACCTCGGCAGAGTCCCCAGGCCCCCTTTGCTGAGCTGGCTGAGGACGAGAAGATCTTTAACGGGGGCGACAGCGTGTGGCAGGGCCAGGAGCAGGGGCTGCTTCCCGAGATCACGGAGGAGGACCTGGAGGCCATTCGGCTGCGTGAGGAGGCCATCCTGCAGATCGAGGTGAGGCCCGGCGTGGGGCGCGTGGCCACCCCAGCGTGCTGACTCTGCTCGCCAAGGACAGTCGTGGGCCAGCCCTGCCTGAGTCCGGGTGCCGGGGCTGGGCTCCCAGGGCCTTGCCTACGGTGACAGCCACTCTGAGCTGGACCGTGGAGCGATCGGAGTCCAGGGCGCCCCTCAGAGGTCACCCTGTCTGACTCCCACCTCCCTAGGTTTTCCGGGCACGGCCCTCTGGCTGGAACCCAGGCCCTGTGCTTGGGGTGGAACCCAGGCCCTGTGCTTGGGTGGCATGGCACTGTCCCTGTGGCCACTTCCTTCTCTGCACACTTGGTCTCCGGGGGCTGCTTTGCCCTGACGAGGGCGTTCAGTGCCTAGGTCTCCCCAGTGACCGGCCAGGACAGCTGAGCCTGCAATTTGGTGGTGCTGCCAGTAGGTGGCGGTGTGTGCCGTCAGGCGCCCCCTGCAGGGCCCGGCTCCTTGTTCGCCTTCTGTTCACATGCGCGTGATACTCGCTGCCAGACGTGCCTGTAGCCACACACGGCTGCCCGAGGTGGTACCCTGACAGGTGTGTGCACGTGTGGGTGCCCGACCCCGGGGCAGGGCTGGCTGAGCTGCGCTGTGTCAGCCTCTGCCAGGAGAGGAGGGGGCAGGAGGCCACTGAGGTTGCCCGCCAGGCAGTGTTCTGGCCGATGTCTCGGTCACCGTCTGCTGCCAGCCACGTCTGCCCCCCACGGTGTGCTCCTGCGAAGCCCGTCCCAACGGGTCTCCCCGGTGAGGCCTGGCGCTCCCAGCTGCCCTCCAGAGTGGCATGCCACCTGACGCCGGTGCGGAGTGCAGGGTGCACACGTGCTCGGTTGCCCTGCTACCTGGCAGGGGAGGTGGGGGGGCCAGGAGGGGCCTCCAGGCTGAGCAGGGCCCCCGGGGCCCAGCACCCGAAGGCGTGGGGGTGGTCGATGGAGCTGACACCTAACCATAGAGACCGAGGCTCGCGCTTCGTTAACTGGAACCACGTCGTGGTCGGTGGATGGCTGCCAAGACCCTAATTATAAGAAGGGGTTGCGTGAAAGAGAAAATGCAGTGGCCTTTTTTTCGTCCTTAACCGAGAAAGGAGCAAACACACACATATGCACACACACCTGCACGCACACACATGCCCACATGCACATACACGTATACACATGCACGTGTGCACGGTTTTATTCCACCCCGTGCAAGGCTGTCACTCTGCAGTGCGGGTTAGAGAAGAGCAGCAAGGTTCCGAGAGCTTTTAACGAGCTCTTGGAGAAGCGAGCAGGGGAAGGGCGGCAGGATTTCCTGAGCGGAGGCGGCTCTGCTCCCTCCTGCCCTGGTGCCCCGTCTGTGCCCTGTGGACACAGCCCCGTGGGCAGTCCCGGCAGGTATGGCTGCTGTGGTTGTGGGGACAGCAAGGACTTGGGGGGCACCCCAGCCAGACATGGCGAGGCCAGTGGCAGCCCGGCAGGGTCCCTTTACCGCCTGGTGACTCGGTTTCCTTGCCGGCCCCTTCTGTGAGGTAGGGGTGCGTCCTGCACAGTGTGGGAGCTGAATTGCCTTGCAGAGGCCCCGGTGCATCCCTGAGTCCAGGCGCACCCACCAGCTCATGTGAGAAGAGGCCTCTGTGTGTGCTCAACGGCCAAGGTCACAGCTGGTGTGTGGCCGGCCCGTGCCCAGCCTCTCGCGGGGCTGGGGGGGAACCCGGAGGTCTGGGGGTGGCGCTGCTCTGTCTGCCCCAGGTGAGCCTGCAGCCTCTGTCTTGGGACCTTGATGTCTCGACCTTACGGTGGGACCTAAGCTCAGCCTCCCCAGCCAGCGGCCTTGATCCCGGAAAGGGGCCCAGGCCCGGGGCCACCTAACACCCCACCCATCTGCCCCTGGTCCCCAGACCTGAGACCCACAGTCCTCACACTCTTCACCACCTTCCCGGCCACAGACCCCATCCCCACAGTTAAGCCCGGTCATGAATCACAGTGGATAGCGTGTGTCTCTTTAAGGTCATGCTAATTGCTTCATTTCCCAGAACGCTCCTGAGGAGAAAACGAATTTCCCTGTGATGTTCTGCAGCGGGGTGAAGTGACCCGTGTGGAAACCAGTCCAGGCTCCGCAATGAGCTGCAGCGTGTTGCGGGGGGAGGCACCGGGGTGGGGTTCAGGGGTGGCCGTGTCCCTCGGGGGCGTGACTGCTCGGCTGGGCAGGTCGGGTTAGGATGGATTTGCATGGAAGGTGCAAGGGTCAGAGCCACCTGTCGGGGTGGAGCTGCCCCAAGTCCCCCTGGTCTGAGTTCCTGCTCTTACCCCATTCCTCAGCTTCATGGAGCCACTCAGGCTTTGGACAGCAGTGGGGCTGCCATCCTCCCACCATCCATCAGTCCATCCTCCCCCCACCCCCCACCCACCCCTCCTGGCCCAGCCCCTGCGCTTGGCACCGGCAGCCCCGGCGTCTAAGGGCCACCCCTTGTCTCCACAGAGCGACTTGCTGGATGTGAACCAGATCATCAAGGACTTGGCCTCCGTGGTGCTGGAGCAAGGAGATGCCATCGGTGGGTACCACGCCCCCCCCACGTCACCCGCCCCATGCACCGCCCCTCCCCCAGGTGTGGCCAGAGCGCCTCCCAGGTGCGCGAGGCCCAGGGCAGCCTCTGCGGGGCTGAGCATTCTGCCCCTCCCACCGCACCCCAGGAAGGCCGGGGGCCCCTCCCCACGGTGCCCCCCCAGGACTCACAGGGCGAGGACGGGCTGTCGTGGGTGGGGAGCGCTCCTGGCCGCGTTGGGTGCCCCAGCAGGAGCGCCGGCACTGGGGCCGCCCTGGGGTCCCGGTCCTTCCGGTCGCCCCTCCCAGGAGACGGCCGTGGGGGGCGGTGCCGGGGGGCGGGGGGCCGCGTGCCTGTTCTTTTCGTGTCCCCGTCACACGAGCGCCTCAGCCTTCCGGGCCTGGCTCGTCCGTCCACACCAGGCGGCCACGTGGTGTTTCCTGCCACTGCCCCTGGTGCTGGGTGCCCTGTGGGGGCCGGGTGGGGACTCCCTGTCCTCTGACGGATCCCCGGTGCCCAGAGCCTCCGCTGCACCCCACTCCCCGCCGCGCTGTGGCCTCCCTGGGGCCCCGCTCTGTGTGAGCCCCCAGCCTCTCAGGCTCCGTGTGTGTGCGCTGGGGGCCGTGGAGGTTCTGAGGTTCGTGCACAGCCCAGACCCCGGGGACAGCCCTGTGCCGGCCTCCCAGGGCGCCGGCAGCCCAGGAGCGGTGCCTGCACGCCTGTCCCTGCTCCTCAGAGTCCCGGCTTCTGAAGGGCCTGCTCTGCAGTCCGGCCAGGGGGCTGGACCCGCCACCCTCGGGGCGCCCCCTCCCCAGGACCTGCCCTGCCTCACGTGCTTCCCGCGCCGGGGGCTCGGCCTGGCAGCTGCGGCCCCCTGCCTCTGTCTCGGGTGGGGTGTCCAGGGGCTCACGTCCTGTGCGTGGACCCTCAGTCCCAGTGGCCGATGGTCAGAGGGCCTGGCTCCCGGGTGGGGTGAGGGGCAGGTGAGGGCTGGTCTGTGGTGACCATGGCCGGGGCCTGGGAGGGGGCAGGCACCTGGGACCAGCTTCATGCTGATGTGGGTGTCCCCCTGTAGGCAGGGGGCCCGCGGCCCCTGTCCCCTCCTCAGGAAGCAGTGGGGGCCCCGGGCTCTGCTCCCCGCTGGCTGGTGGCCGCCACCCGCCCCTCAGCCTCTGGTGCCTTTTCAGGGTCCGGCGGCGGCAGCAAGGCCACATGCCGGCCAAGCGCCAGCCCTGAGCCCGCCGCGGCGGCCCTGCTGCCCGGGCCGGGCCTCCAGCCCCGGCGGCCGGGTGCCCACGCCCGCACCAAGACGCGCAAGCCCAACTTCAGCCCCCAGGAGACGGAGGTGCTGGTGCAGCGGGTGACGCGCCACTACCCGCTGCTGTTTGGGGCTGTGCGGGGCGCGCCCGCCCGGAAGCACCGCGTGTGGAGCCGCATCCTGCAGGCTGTGAACGCCCTGGGCTTCTGCCGCCGCGACCTGGGGGACCTGAAGCACAAGTGGCGGGACCTGCGGGGGGTGGTACGCAGGAAGCTGGGCGAGCGCCCCCGCGCCCCGGGCCCCGGCCCCGGCCTCACGCCTGTCGAACGCATGGTGGCTGAGACCTTCTCAGCCGCGGCCCCCCGCGGCGAGGGCCGGGCCCCTGAGCCCCTGCCAAGTAAGTAGGCCCCGCCGCACAGCCCGCGTGCCCTGCGTCCTGTGCCCGGGGAGGCCGGCCGCTGACCACGAGAGCAGGACCCTCAGGAGAGCCGAGGCTGTGGACACGCCGTGACCGCTGGGCCGTCTCTGCCTCCCCGTGGGGGACTGAGGCTCTGGGCAGGGAGGGCTCTCTCACCTTGGCAGTGAAGGAGCTGGGGCTCAGTCAGGCTTGTCCTGGCCCGAGCTCGGGGTTCTGGGGTCCCCGCTGGACATAGAGCAGCCGTGGGCCTCCAGAGACCTCGGACGCTCCGCCATCCGGGAGCTGAAGGAACCCCCAGGAGCCTGAGGCCATTTTGCCCCACCCCCAGCATCCGTCAGGTGTGGGGGGCCGGTGGGGTGACCTCACTCTGGCCCCGTCTTGCACTCTCACCCTGGGGGCTCTTCTCCCCAGGGTTTCTCAGTGCCCTAGTCAGGCCACGGTACCCCCTGGTGGCTCCCAGACTCCCAGAGCGTGCCCACTGAGCCCCCTTTGAAAACCTCTGCCAATGAGGATGGGATGCAGCGCTTGGCTGGCCTTGCCTGCCGCACACAGCCGCCCAGCTCGCTCCTGCCGCCCGGCTCGCTCCTGCCGCCTCCTGCCACCTCCTGCCGCCCGGCTCGCTCCTGCCGCCTCCTGCCGCCTCCTGCCACCTCCTGCCGCCCGGCTCGCTCCTGCTGCCTCCTGCCACCTCCTGCCGCCCGGCTCGCTCCTGCCGCCTCCTGCCGCCTCCCGGGCCGCCGCCTCCATGGTCCTCCTTGGGACACCGCCGATGTCCTCTGTCAGGAGCACCCTGCACAGGGTCTGTCTGCGCCTGGTAGCGCCGCTCATGCTGCCCGCCGAGCCCTGCCCGGCCCGCTGTCCTGGGAACCGCTGCAAGAACGTTGAGGACGGACAAGAACAGGATCGGCGCCTCTGAGGGCCATGAAGTGCAAGCAGGACTTGGCCTCATGGGGACAAGCAGGGGGCAGACGCCTCAGGGAGTCGGCAAGCAGAGCTTCCAGTGTGCTTGTCTGCAGGGCACACACAGGGCACCTCCGGCGTGCACGTCTGCAGGGCACACACAGGGCACCTCCGGCAGGCGCGTCTGCAGGGCACACACAGGGCGCCTCCAGCGTGCACGTCTGCGGTGCACACACGGCACCTCCGGCAGGCACGTCTGCAGGGCACGCACAGGGCTCTTCTAGCGGGCACATCTGTAGGGCACGCACACGGCACCTCCGGCGGGCGCGTCTGCAGGGCACGCACAGGGCTCTTCTAGTGGGCACATCTGCGGTGCACACAGGGCACCTCCGGCGGGCGCGTCACAGATGGCATGTACCTGTGTCACCGCTGCGCCTGTGGGCTGGCCTTGGTCACGCGCCTGGGCAATGAGGTGGAGCAGGGCTGCCGGTTCGGCTTGGGGAGTCCACCCCACTGTCCTGCAGGCAGACCTGGTTTTGGGGTGTCACAGGGCAAGGTGGGCATACTGGGGGCCGAGCAGTGTCTGGCAGCAGGTGGCGTTGGGGTGGCTCTGGGTGTTGGACCCGTCGTACAAGCCCTCAGCCCTGGACCGTGGGAGGTACTTAGTGTCTGTGTTGGCCCGGGCGCCCTGTGCTCACCCTGGTGGCCCCCTGTGTGCTCTCGTGGTGGGACAGGTGCCCCTCTCCTGGACCCCATGGCTCCTGGGCTCGCTGCCCTACTGACTGGTCCCTTAGTGCCACCAGCTCCTGCTGGGAGGGGCCCAGCACAGTGCCGATGGTCACAGGTTTGTTGAATGACTGAGTGAGAGAGGGAGGGGCATCGCGTCCGCTGTGGGCTGAGACACGGGGCAGGGAGGTGCTGCAGAGACTGATTTGGGGAGTACTTCCTGGTGGGCACTGGCCGGGGACAGCCAGTGGGCAGAGTGCTGGGGTCCCCTCAGTGCCTGGGTCCTTGGCTGCTGCGTGGGCCGCTCTCCCATCTTCCGGGGCCTTGGGCTGCATCCCCTGCGCTCTGCACGCCTGGGGGAGTCGTGCCTAAGGGGTTCTCTTCAGCCCCTGGAGGCCTGGCCACTGTTCCCTGGAGCAGAGGACTTTCGGGGTCAGTGCCTGCTGAGCAGCCTGAGCCAGGGCCGGGGTGAGCCCAGGGCCTGCGTCCCACAGAGCTGCCCCGGCCACCAGGGACCTTCAGGACAAGGGGAGGTGGCCCTGGGCTGGTGAGGCTCCAACCACACTGCTGCAGCCTCGAGGTGGGGCTGCGCCCCCTCCTGTCTCCCCCAGGGCTCAGGAGGGGTGGCTTGTGCTCTCCGGGGAGCACTGTGCAGGCTGAGCCCACCCACTGGGGTAGACCCACCCACCCCCAGGGGGCTGGACCCACCCACTAGGTGCACATCCCCTTGAGGGCAGCACCCACCCAGCCGGCCAGGCAGGACCGCCATCCTGTGGCCTCAGGGCCTCAGTTCTGATCCGTGCACACAGCGCTCACAGGCCTCGTCTCAGAGCCCGAGGGCATGGGCAGGAGGGGCCCCCGAGGGCGCAGATTCCTAGCAGCCAAGCCCCCACCCTTTCCCGGTCGCCTGCCCTGCCTCTTGGGGCACCTCCAGGCTGTCTGTCCAGACAGCTGTGCTGGCTGCCTCCCATGCCTGCAGCCTCTGCTCTCGGGCGGGAGGCTGGACTCCGGGCCTGGGCCTCCCTGAGCCGGTGGCCGCTGCCCGGCTGGGGCTCCGGTGCTGGGCCTGGTCTGCTCGTAATTGCTCTTGTTGTCTTGATTTGCAGATAGTATTGAAGCCAGCCTCGAGGCTGCGTCCTCCCACACAGAGGCCGCCAGTGAGCTCCTGGCGGGGGCCCGCCGGCACCAAGTAAGTCAGTGTGCGGGCCCGGCCCGGCCCGGGAGGGCTCAGCCCAGGCAGGGCTGTGGGTGGTCTGCGCTCCGTGGAGGGGGTGCCAGGCCCTCTGCCTGGCTGGCTCGGGAAGCTGGGGGGCAGGTCACCTCCTGGCTCTCGTCTCTGGTGGGGGCACCGGGCCTGCTGGGGCCCACTCGCCAGCGGCCCCCCAGAAAGCTCCGCAGCCCCTCCGCTCCCCTCAGAAGGGCAGGCTGGGTGGCTCTCTGCGCGCTGCCTGCCGCCCGGCTGCCAATGGGGCGCGGCGTCCGGCCCGACCTGCCCTGGGCTGGAGGCTGGGGGTGCTGTCTGTGCACACGTGGGACAGGCATGGGACAGGCGTGTGGTCGGGAGTGAGGACACGTGTCAGGGCTCTGCTTGCTGGAGATGCCCGGGGCCTGACTGCCGGGCGGGTCGGCCTTCCCGGCCTGGAGTGAGGCCCTGCCGCCCTCCTGCCGCCTGACCGCCTGCCGGCCCTGCCGTGTGCTGGGGCCTGGCGCGCAGAGATGGCAGCGTGTGTGCCCGGGGTCGGCGACATGAGGGCCTGGGGCCTGCTGGGGGTGGGGGGCTTCCTGGGAGAGTGCGGGCTGCTCCTTGAAGGCCGAGCAGCGGTGGTCCCGGCCAAGGGGACGGCGTGTGCAGAGGCCCCAGGAGGGGCCCGGCCAGGACCGCTGTGCAGGGGCTGGAGCGGGGAGGGGGCGCCGGGCAGAGGCGGGCGGCTGACGCCCTTGCTCCCGGGGGCTTTGGGAAGTCAGCTGTGCTTGAAGGGGATTCTGGCTGCCTTAGAGGGGGCAGCCATGTGCAGCGTCAGGAGGGGTCGCGGGTGTGCCCAGGTCTCACCTGTAGGGCGGAAGAGCAGGGCAGGAGGTCGTGGGTGCTGAGCCCAGCTCGGGCTGCCTGCCTCTCCCAGCACGCGCGGGGCCTGCTTCTGCACCCGCCGCGCCCCTGCCTGGCCCTGCGGGGCTCCCGGGGTGGAAGCAGCAGGCTGCACCCGACGTGCCTGGTGGGCTCTCTCTAGTGGGGACTCCCCGCGGTGGCCCTGCAGGGCCCTCAGTACCAGAAGCCTGAGAGTGAAGCAGCCCCTGTCAGGGGGCTCCCTCTGTGAGCACCCGGAGGCCCGCAGGATGGGCTGTCTGGACCGTGGGAGGCAGATGTCACAGCCATGAAGACGACAGAAGGAAAAGGTGACAGTAGATGCCTGGACGGAAGGAGGAGGAAGTGGCAATGAGGAGAGGAAGAGGAGGCGGCACGGACAGCCACGGGTGCCCGGCCCCCGCGTCGGGCACAGACCCCCACTGGAGGCGGCATGGACAGCCACGGGTGCCCGGGCCCCTGCGTCGGGCACAGACCCCCACTGGAAGCGGCACGGACAGCCACGGGTGCCCGGGCCCCCACGTTGGGCTCAGACCCCTACTGGAGGCGGCACGGACAGCCACGGGTGCCCGGGCCCCCGCATCGGGCACAGACCCCCACTGGAGGCGGCACGGACAGCCACGGGTGCCCAGCCCCCGCGTCGGGCACAGACCCCCACTGGAGGCGGCACGGACAGCCACGGGTGCCCGGGCCCCTGCGTCGGGCACAGACCCCCACTGGAAGCGGCACGGACAGCCACGGGTGCCCGGGCCCCTGCGTCGGGCACAGACCCCCACTGGAAGCGGCACGGACAGCCACGGGTGCCCGGGCCCCCGCATCGGGCACAGACCCCCACTGGAAGCGGCACGGACAGCCACGGGTGCCCGGGCCCCTGCGTCGGGCACAGACCCCCACTGGAAGCGGCACGGACAGCCACGGGTGCCCGGGCCCCCGCGTTGGGCTCAGACCCCCACGTGTGCGGCCCTCGGGGGCACAGCTGGCACGGCCCTGTGCCATCGCAAAGCAGGAACCCCAGGGCTGTAAACAAGACGCACGGGGCTTGGCCCAGAAGGTGGAGGCAGAGCTGTGCCACACAGCGGTGTCCACTTCCAGTCCCAGGCGTGTGTCCCGCAGGACAGCAGGCCCACAGCCCGGGCTTCAGGCCCCCAGGGGTCTTCTGGCTGGTTGACGCCCCCACACCCAGACAGCTGTGGGGTTAGAAGCCCTACAGCCGGGCCTCTTGCCTGCAGATCAGGGATTTGAGCCCATGGAAGAGGCGAGAGGGCAGGTTCCCCAAGCCACACGGCCACCAGCAGACGGTGGTGTCGGAACCCCGTCTGTAGGCTCCACGTCCCGGCCTCTTCCTGCTCCCTGGGGACGTTCTGCTCTCGTGGTCACCCTCACGTTCACCCTCTCATCCTCCTGGGACAGCTGCTTGGTGGAGGGGGTGTGCAGATGGGTGCCTGGATGGATGGATGGGTGGACGGATGGACAGATGGACCCGAAAGATTAGAAAGGTATACACAGGGGAGGGGCGGTGAGTGGCTGATGGATGGATGGATGGAGGCCTGAGTTAGTGAACAGGTGGATGATGGATGGATGTGTGAATGGACAGACGAAAGGACACACATACCAGGGGGGGTGGACAGGCGCATGGATGGTGCATAGATGGATGGAAGCGTGGAAAATGGATGGATGGATGGTGGGTGGATGGATGGATGGTACATAGATGGATGGATGCGTGGATGGCGGGTGGATGGATGCGTGGA
>PVKE010005937.1:0-56584 GCA_004027555.1 Craseonycteris thonglongyai
GTTACTCTAAGGGTTAGGATTAATTTCACTGTAAGCATTAAGGTTAGAGTTAGTGATAATGTTATAATTACGTTTACTGTAAGGTCTGGGGTTAAGGTTGGGGGGGTGGGGAAGGAGGAATCATGGCTACTATTTTGTGGGAAAACAGAGTGTATCCTGATGATTAATTACAAGGATAAGAGTGTCACAATAACCTGTGAGTATTATTCCCGTTTGCTGAAACAGTTGAAAGAATCTGTGAAGGAGGAAAAAGGTGGTAAATAATCCAAAGGGATGCTTCTTTTGCATGACAATGCACCCCTGCTCAAGAGCAAGGTTGTGTTGACTACTCTTCAGGTCTGGCTTCAGAATGTTAAACTACCCTCCTTACAGTCTAGACCTGGCTTCATCTGATTATTATTCATTGCAAAGTATAAAAAAATCCAGTTTTTAGGTAAGCAATTTACAGATGATGAAGTGGCAATTTTAGTGTATTTTAAGGACAAAAACAAAACTTTTTTATTTATTTATTTATTTATTTTGAGGGTTTAAACAAACTAGTTGAAAGCTGAAAAGTGTATGAGTATTAAGGGTGAATATATTAAAAAGAAAAAAAAAATTTTTTTTCCCACTCTTCTTTTCCTTCAGTTTTACAAATTTCTTGACCACTCCTCATAATAACATTTAATTCTCATAAAAGACCCTATGAGAGAAATTCCATCAACGTTATGTGGATTATGGAAGTGAGGTTAGACTGGTTAAATTACTCACCCTAGATCACACAGCTAATATGCAGGAGAACCAGAATTCACACTTAAACTTATATATTACAAGTCCACATTATCTATATATTTTTTGCTTCTTATTAATTTTTTGTTAATTTTTAATTTTCAATTAATTTTAGACTAAACAAAAGTTGCAAGAAAAAAATATCTGTATAACCTTTACCCAGATTTCCCAAATGTTATTCTTCACTGTAAGCTTGATTCTTTCCACTGCATTCCTAAAAATCAGAGTATGCACATAGTAAGACTTCCATGCATAATAAGTTGGGTGAAATGAAGTATGTATTACCCACATAGAGGCATGGGCTGACTTAAATATTCCTATGTTATAGATGTTCACTTTTAATTCTTTTATTTTTAATAATTGTCTTGAAATAAGTGTGTAGTTGTTATGATGAGTAATTGCAGAAATATATAAAACTAAAATGTGATTTTATTTTTTTGGTCAATAAATAGAGAAAAATTTGATGTGTATTTTCAATAACAAGGCAACAGGAATTTGGCTTAAACAAGCTTTTGATACAAAAGAAATACCATACTGATATTTTAAGAGACAGTCCTTTTGAGAAAACAATTAGTAGGTCTAAAATGAGGTTTGTGATGAAAATAACTTATCTTTTTAAACATAGTCAAAGATACTACTTTGGCTGTCATAGATAGCAGATACTCAGAATTATTCTTGGAAAGATACTAGTATTGTTTTGAATCAATGGCACCTTAATTAACAGTATATTTTAAGCAACATCAGTGTCCAGAAATCATTGTGATCTATTTGAGTAATTTTTCCCATAAGATAGTTATCAAAGTGTGTCCATGCTCTAAGACTCCTTTATTCCTTCAGTCTGCTACCTTACCCAGCATTATACCACAATTTCTGTCAGTTCAGTTTTAAAATTGGTAGGAGCAGTGGCTAGTAGCTTTGTACACTTAAAAAGGCTTTTAAAAGACATCTTATTCCAGTATGCTTCCTTTTTTAAGGATTTTAAAATTTTCTTTGAGGCTAATTTTTAATAAGCTAGCAATCCACAGATGAGAAATAAAAACCCATAGAAGAGGTGATTAAAATATAATGGAACGTTATTCATTTTTACAAGTATCCCAAATTCCCTTGGCATATTACCAAATTTTACAGCTTTAAAATAGGGAAATGGGAGATGAAGTAAGTAAAGAACAATTTGCATTTGTGATGAAAGTTATACATATGCATAATACCCATGAGAAACATAATTACTGCAGCCTTCCTCATTGGCCAGTGGGCACTTGTCTGATTTGCACTTAGGTTTTGTGAGAAACCTGGCTCATCAGCCAAACGCCATCTGAAGATGATAATTTAAGGATTAGTAGTGTGTAGAAGCATTTGCTTCCAGGCATCCTGACTGGGTCTTTGTCTTTAAGATAATTGAAAATATTCTGCCTAAATTGGGTCTTGGGCCTTGAAAGGAAGCCCCTAAGCAAACAGGGGAGGTGAGTGTTGATTATACTCAGTTCCTGTGTTTGGAATTTCTGCTACCTCCATCACTTTTTAAAAACTGTGGCATAACTGTTTGTGTAATGGTGGGGAAGGGAAGAATTTCCTCCTTCTACTCTTCTTTAGCTCTTACTACTGGACTAATAATAAATTGCCATAAGATGAGATGAACAGGAGTACAGCCAATCTGATAGGTGTACACAGGAGAATCACAATATAATGCTTAGATCATAAAATGGAGCTCAGAAAAAAGATTGAACTAAGGACTTTTTAAATACTTTTTAAGCAAAGAAACAAATTAGTAGAAATTGACAGGACAGAGAATGTTAGCGCTCATTAGAAAGGAATCTAAGCAAGGTTTGGGCTTGGGTAATAAATTAGTAAAGGTGCTGTAAGGTTTGTTTGTGCAGGCATTTTAGACTCTGTATTTTTTAACTCTTGTGATAAGGTTGTTTCTCAGCCCTCAGGTGCAAAGATGGCACCTGTCACACGGAGATGTATTTTCTGCATTTAGAGAGGTGAGGCCAGTCAGAGAGCTCCTCCAGAATTTTTAATTCTAAGTAATCAATATGCCAATGTGGAATATCTTGGAGTGGCCTGCGCTGGGCCTCAACAGTACGCATAGTAAGGTACATAAAGTACATAAAGGAAGTGTAATGAATTGTTACCTATATACACTCAGGTATCTACTATCCAGAGGATATGGAACCGTTCTCATGCCCAGAATTCTTTTCATGTCCCTTTCCAGTTTGTAACCCTCTTACCCTGGCCCCATCCTGCCCCAAATCACTACCCTACTATGACTTTTTCCCTGTAATGGAATCATATGTTATGTGTCTTTTGTGTCTGGTTTCTTTCACTCACTAGCCTATCAATGAAAATCATCCATGTTGTTGAATGTATTAGCACTTTTTGTATAATGTTCTATTGTATGTGATTACTACCATTTACTTGTCTCTTTTCTTGTTGACATTTGGATTACTTCCTGGTTTGGGTTATATTAAATAAGACTAATACGAACATTTTTTTTTCAGAATCCTTTTTTTTTTTGGTATTTTTTTTTTATTTGTTAAATTTATTGGGGTGACATTGGTTGGTAACAATTACATAGTTTCCAGGTATACAATTCTACATTACATTATTATGAACACTATTGTACATGTCTTCTGGTGGCCAAATGTATTCATTTCTCTTGGGTACATATCTACCCATAGAATTTCTATGTCGAAGAGTTTAGTGTAGTAGATACTACATCTTCCAACTTGGTAATACCATTTCACTTTATTGTAAGCAGTACGTGAGAGTTCCTGCTACTTCAGTCCTCACTGACATTTGATATTGACAGTCATTCTAATTTTAGGCATTTTGGTGTATATGAAATTGTTTTGCTTTGTTTTGCTTTGTTTTGCTTTTTTTTTTTTTGTAACTTCTGGCTTTGGATTTTCACATGGTCTGTGACTTTCATTTTCATCCTCAAATTTAGCATCCTTGTTTGGCTATCTTCATATCAAGTCTTGGTCACCTGCTTTGACGTCACTTTTCCAAATGTGTTCTGGTATATGTATGCTTGGAACTCTGTTCTACCTACACCATCACCCTGGCTTTATTTTTATTACTCTCTGTCTAGGCACTGAAATCTTTTGTTTATTTGAATATATCTCAAAAACAAGATACAACAACTAACATGTATAATAACCATAAAAATGATCACTGGTTACACTTTATTTATTTTAAAAGATTTATTATATGATTTTAAGAGAAGGATAGGGGGAGAGAGAGAGAGAAGGGGGAGGTCCCAGAGCAGTCTCCATAGTTGTACATCATTGTTGTGACATGGTTTCATTCCACACAGGTGGATGTGGGGCCGGACAGGGCGGGAACTAAAATGGGGGGCTCCTGCATGGACTATGAGAACCTTCACCACTATCCTGGTGGTTAGAGTTGCACCACAATTCAGCATATGGGTTTGCATGGGTTGGGGGGTGGGGAGGATTTGATCCCTGGATGTCATGGTTGCAAGGCTTCTGAGCTATCTCCGCATCCCCAAACTTTTTAACTGAAAAGGTTTTATATGTAAGAAATGCATATATAGTATATTGAGTATTACAATTTTAATAGTTTTTCTCTTTCTTAAACTGTGTATACAATTTTTTGCTACCTTCTCTGTATGTGTGTATATGTGTATATGTCATATACATATACAGTAAAAAATGTACTACTCTTGCCAGTGCTCTTGCTCGTGACACTGACTATGTGAAATCACTGGAAAGAGTTAGGCTGATATTATCTATACAGAGCTAAGTAGAACAGGACATGGTTGTTAGGTGATTACTGGCCTTTGTATCACTGATCCAAAGGCTCATACCAATGAAAGCAGTTGGGGATACATTCACATTTTTAGTTCTGGTAGTCAAGTTGAATTTTTAAAAAGTGACAGTAGGGGGAGCCAGGATGGCTCAGTGGGTTAAGCACTCACTTTGCAGTGCTGGGGAGGGAGGATCAAATCCTGGCCCCAGCCCATGCCGAACCATATGCTGAACTGAGAGCTCCCCCAGTTCAGTTCTCTCTCTGTCTCTGCATCTTTCTCTCTCTGTCAAAAACAATAAAATAAATAAATAAATAAATAAACAAACAAACATATAAATAAATCTATTAAAAAAAAAAAAAGGACAGTAAAACTAAGTAAACCAGGACATATAAAGTGGGAAATTTTGTCAGTTATATCTCATGGGGAATCAAGAATCTAAACCAGATTACCATGTTTTGTTGAACTTTCGTGTTGGGCATTGTTTTTGTGTCCACAGTTGTTTTATGTCTCAGTAAGAAGAACCTATTGAACGTGATTGATTTTGTCTCTGTGGACTGGGCATCTTAAAGAGCTTTGGCGACATCTTAATGGCCATGAATTCTCAGTGTTCTGCACTAAAGATAGAGACATAAAACGAAGTGTTCACACTGAATCTATAATGACACAAGGATCTGCACTGGATTTTTAAAGTAAAACTAGTCCATTTGGTTTTCTTGCCTTCTGCTTCTTTCTCTTAACCCATTGAGTTGAAGAAAATCCTAAGTTAATCAACTCTGGTTGTTTCAGATCTAGTTAATTGGAGCACCACCATCATTTGCTAATAAATGTATTTCCTCAAGGTGGGAGGCTGGCTAGAAAAACAGATGAAAATCAAAAAAATGACTTAAGAATATATAATATCTGTGTTTTATTATGCCTCACTGAAATCTGCTTTATTAGGTAAAATCAACAAGTTCTGAACTTATCTTATCCTGAGATTGAAAGAATTGGCTTGTCTAAGGAGGTCTGTTGTTGAAAAAAATAACATGAATTTGAAGTTCAAAGGCTAGAGTCCAAATTTTAGATTGTGTGACATTGGGCATGACATAAACTTTTTTGTGAACTAGTTTCTTAAGCTTAAAATATGAAATGGCAATAATAATGCATTTCATAAGGTTATCGTGATCATAAACTTTGAAGATGTACACAAAATCGCTTGTGACCTAAGAAACCTTATGAAAGCAAGAGATATCTCGGTTAAGTGGATAAAAACATGGAGTACATGAGGGGGTGCTGCAGGATGGGGTGAGGGCAATTTCCTTACTATGCTTATTTGATCATATGTATGGTGGTGAGATGGTGTATCTCTCAGTAATTAGTGACTTAAAGTCTCCTCAAACTATTTGTTTGATAGAAAGCAGCTGAGCTCATTCTCCCAACATTCATCCTAAGTGCTTTGGTTATAATAAAAACAAAACAAAACAAACAAACCAAAAAACCTGAAACTCATCTGTTTAAGGATTATATCTGATTAGGGAAACATCTTTAAGATTAGGGATATTTGGGTGAGAAAAACTGTTCATCAATGACTTGTTCCAAGGGCTGAGGGAATCCGAGTCTGAAGGAGATAAAGATAAGAGCTGTACATAGTTTTAGGAGCATGGGGAAGGAGATTTGGTGAACTGGAAATAATGCTGACCTAAAAATCTGGAAATCTGGGGGAAGCTGGGATGGCTCAATGGGTTAAGTGCTCATTTTGCAGCCCCGGGGACCGAGGATCAAATCTCAGCCTAGGCCTGTGCAGACCCATACACTGAAGTGGGGAGTGCCCGCAGTTCGGTTCTCACCAGGGTGAGACCCCAGCCCAGTTCCTGCCCTGTGCAGCCCCGCGCCCACCTGTGGAATGAAACTATGTGGAAAAACCAATGATGTGCAACTATGGAGACTGTTCTGGGTCCTCCCCCTTCTCTCTGTCTCTGTCTCTGTATCTCTCTCTCTGTGTCAATAACAATAAAAATAAATCTTTAAAATATCTGGAAATCTGAATTTAAGAAAGAAGGAGATAGCTGGATCCACTTGACCGTGGCCGAGGAGCCTGTCTTCTTTGGCCCTCACTCTTACGTGAAATGGGTGAACTGTCCTTGCATTCCCCAGCCTGTCTCCTTCCTCAGCTCTCAATGCTCTTTTGATTTCCTATCGCCTTTCATTAAAATCGACTAGGAAACAATTGAAAGCCATTTCCACTAAGGCACAAATTTAACTGATGCGATTTTCAAGATAAAGGGGATGAAAGTTTTAAGCTAAAGGAATAAAGTACCAGCTATGAAATTCCAGGCATTAATCAAAAGGTGGGGAAGTTATTTTAGAAGCGAAAGGAACTTTGCGGTAGCCTACAATCATAATTTGGAGGTAGCTGTGCTTTCTTTCTATGCTTTCATCTGGCACAAGTAAACAGATGAATCTGGGAGAAGCAGTGAGCTAGGTAGTTAATCATAGTGCAGGCCTTGTACGAATTCCAAGAAAACAGCTAAACACTAGAGGGAAAAAACTCATCTTTCTGTTCTATTTATCTGGTTTGTACTCCAACTCGCTCTCTCTCTGAGTTCCAGAATATTTATTTAGTCTAAATCTTTCATTTTAAAAGCTTATTGCACTTTGTAATTAAACAGAATTGTACCTTTCTAAAAGGAAAGAAGCTTGATTGAATATGTTTACTCTATGGACCACTTGGGAGCGTGCTTGAAATGCAGAATCTCAGGCCCACTTCAGACCCATTGAAATCAGAATATGCATTTTTGACAAGTTCCTACATGATTTGCATGCACATAAAACTTTGAGAAACACTGATGTATACATCAGGGCCTTTACTCCCCAGTAGTTAAAATCTGTGGTGAATATTACCAAAGACCCTTTCCACTTATTTAAGTGGTTATTACAATGCTGTTTTCATCCTCTGGCTACTAATATGCAGTTGTCAGATTCCCCAGGCCCACTCTGAATGGTTGTGGAGCCCAGCTATACATATTTAGTTCTTTTAATGTTTGCTCATAAATCAAGCTCTGCATCCCTTTAATCAATCTAGCAACTCTCTCTTGAATTTGCAGCAATTTGTCAACATCTTTCTCTATCTGAGAAGCTCTAGGCCTGAATGTAATTTTCTATGAGGAGACACAGGTATTATTTACAGGATTTAAATGTCCTTTAAGATATGTGATCAAGGCTAATAATCAAACAATGTAAAGTCAGTATATGTTCAAAGACCAAGCAACCAATTAGAAACCCATGTGACAGTATTACCATTATGGCCATTATCATAAACTACAACAGAAAAGATAGATAGGTTTTAAACTCTTCTCATGGGTAGACTAGGTGCTGAGGATTAAGATACTATCCCATTCCATGGAAAGGTATGAGTCTAGTCAGAAAGCTTTGCAATAAAATAAGTAGTAGAATGTTAAAAAGGAATAATATATAACACATGTGAAATAACTGATTGAGACCCATTGGAGCAAGAGGGAATATTGCAGATTGGGGCTCTTCTGAAAAGTTTCAGAGAGGACTTGAGAACATGGAAAAAATCTAGATAAATGGAAAAACGTAGAGAGGATGTTCTGAGAGGAGTATAGAAACTGAAAATATAATTCTAACAAGCAAAACCTTGACTATTGTTTTATAGACTCTCCACCTGTTATGTTCAGAGACTGAACAATTTTTTCTCTCTCTATTTTCTATATCCACAAAATGTTCCTTAGTAATCATATATTACTTTTAAAAAGATAAAATAAGTGATACCTTATGAAATAGAGGGGGAGTGGGGGAACTTAGGTTATGTTTCTTTCAATACTATCTCTTTTGTCCAAAAGAAGGAAGAACTCAACAACATAATATACATGAAGGAGAAAAACAAAGTCACCTTAGCTGCCGTGGTCTTCTCTTCAGGCTCGCTGCAAGGAGGGAGAAGTGTAAATGGTCTCCAATAAGATTTCCTACCGAAACATTTGACATAGGCTCAGAACATCCGAATTCTACAGCTGGTTCTGCTACGACCAAGTTCTATGATGTTTGGTGTCACTTACTGTCTCAAATGCCGTATAAGGGCTGTAGTATCTTCTATTTCAAAAGGGACTCTTTGGACAATATGACTTTCATATGGAACTTCCAATTAGGCTGACCAGATGCACCGTTTTAAATGGGACAGAAAATAACAGTACTGTTCTGTTTTAAATGGTACACCTGGACAACCTACTGTAGTCTCACTGGGTTAAATTCAAGGTGTCAGTAGGCTGACCATACATACTATTTAAAACAGGACAGTGCCATTGCTTTCTATCCTGGTTCAAATGGTATGACTGGTCAGCCTAGACTTTGAATATCCTGATTTAAATGTGATACCTGTTATCAAATGACCATATAATATATTGTTCTAATACCTTTGAGGATAAAAGAGGCCTTTGTTGATATTTATGTCAAAATAGCTGTTATCAACTGGGACAGTCCAGACCTATCAAGCTATCTGTTCAACCCAGCTAGTTTTCTTTCTCTACTTAGGGCCAGATTGCTTGGCTTTGTGATGAAAATTTTGTTCTTCAGTTGAAGCAATTCCATCCAGAAGCCATGTTTCTTGTGAAGGACACCTTAGTGTGTGCAATCAGAGATGGGATTTGCTGGATACAATGATTTTCCAGTTTCTCCCTCTCACCTCTGCTCTCAAAGATTGAGTTAGAATTGCTCTCAAGGCCACAGAATAGATTGATGCATATTCTAATTCCTACTGCCTGCAGGGCAGTAATTCAGCTGATTCCTTCAGCTACAATAACAAGGTTTACTTTATTGCCTTTTGAAGGCTGTTTGGAGCCTTGGTAGGAGAATATGTCCCCTGGCTCAAATAGACTAAACATCTGCCAAGTTCTCCCCCAACTTTCTTCTTAACTTTGTTTCATTGTTATTACTCTCAGGAGGCCACTAAGCAGGAGTTCATGGGAGAAAGAATGGAAGTGACATTTCTATCATTATTCAGCATATTTAGGCAGTTTATTATCTGGGAATTAATTTTCCCTCCTTCCTCAAGGAACTTAGTGTGAAACAATATTAACACATTATACACATGATATGAAACAGCGTTAATTAATATGGTCTGATTTCCTGCAAATTGCAGTTCAGTTGTGCTTATTTGACTGAGATAGAACACGGAGGTGGGTGCTGCTGTGTGAGAGGAAACATGGTGGTCCAGAGGGTGAGCAGGCGTATGAGATGCCTGAAAGCAACGTGCTCAGTGTGAAGAGGAGAAATGTGGACATAATCCTCTAGAACTGGAAAGACTGCTTGGGAAAAAATGAGTGCATGTGTATTAGTGACAAACCAGGAGACTGAAGGCAAACGATGTGAAATGTAACTTCCTGACAAGTAGACCTGTGGCCAGCCTATGCGTATGAGAGGTATCTTAGATGAGGGTGATTAGGGGTGGAGGAGCTTTGCACTAGGTGACTGCAGATCTGTAAGGAATCTCTATGTGTAGGATTCTGTGGTGGTCAGAAATTTCTAATCCAAAGTTAGCTATTCTCCTCAGCTAAAAACATATTTGGACCTATAGCAATTCCCTGTTCCAACTGTTAGGTTACTTACTATCTCTACATAGCAACTCTCTGTTCCAATTGTTAGGTTACTGTCTCTGCATGTGAACTATCTACTCTGTAGAGTAGTGTAAGGGGCTGATTGGGAGCCTGAACGGAAAGGTTTTGGGGGATCTTGATTGGCAAAGCCTCCATTCCCTGGGCCTAATGGGAGGGACCGGCCTGGGGCTTTGATGGCAAAGCCTCAGCCCTCCTGCCCCCCCTTCATCTCCTTCTGGGGGTAGTTGGGTGATTAGATATAGAAAAATCTGTTTAGCAGCTTCACATGAAGGCAAGGGAAGGGCAAGGCTGACAGACACCAATAGATTTGGAGCCCATGATCTACATATCAAAGCCCTTACTGGAAGGGGCTGTGATCTCCTGTAAAAATCTGTTTACACTGTGCTTTGCTAAGCTAATGCCTGTTCCTGGTAATGGCAAATGTGGCTGTATAAGATAAACACTGAAGCTATTCGGGGCTCCTTGGCAGGTCACATGGGCTGTCTTAATTCCCATCTTTCAAACTCGGGGATTCCATTCAGCCAGGCTGGATCCTGGTTATAGAGTAGTACTTTATTTTATTTACTCGACAGTGATCTTTTTCAAATTGTAAGAACTTTTCTTCTAATTATAATTGTAGTGAATATTTGCTTCCAAAACTTTATTTTCTTTATGCTGACGGAGATCTGATTTTACTCAGGTTTCTACCTCTCCTTTATGTAGTGATGTTTCTTAGGAAAAGCTAATCCCATCCCCAATTTCAAAGATGGGCTCTGATTAAACTAGTCATGGTGATCTCTTGCCAGTCATTGGTCTGGGAATATACAGATGACCCAATTCTGGCAATGAGACTCATGGTGGAAATGGTGCAAAGCCTATGCAAAGATTCTTGCTCATAGGAGAGAGGAGAAGAGGGATCTGTTCCTCCCTCTTTTTTTAGAAAGCAAATGAGGAATCCAGGACTCAGTGACTCATCCAGTCATCATAAGGCCTCCAAGAAATTCAGCCTGAAGAAAGTCCTTAGTGAGAGGAGGAAAGAATAACAGAGTTGGAGCTAGAGCTCCAATTGGACCATGCCAGAGGTCATCTGCCTCTTAACTCCCAGGAAGACAATACAGTTCCTGTCTAAGCTAATTTGAGTTGAAATTCCATTGCTTGTTTCTAAAATCATCCTAACTGATAACCTAATCCTCTAGGAGATCATGACAAGGAATTTCGTTCATTACCCTTTCTTTCTTATTATTATTTTACTTTTATTTTGAACTACTTTTAGTCCCACAGAAAAGTTGGAAAAATGGTAGTGTTCCCATAAACTCTTTGTTCAGATTTCTCTAATGGTGATGTCTGATATTAACATAGAATAATGGTCAAAATCAAGAAATTAACTTTGGCACAGTACTGTTAACAAACTATGGACCTTATTTAAATTCTATCATTTCCCACTAGTGTCTGTTTTTCCATTCCAGGATCCTAGCCAAGATCCCAGATTGTACTTAGTTATAATTTATCCTTAGTTCCATCTACTCTGTAACAAGTTGTTTGTTCTTTTTCTTATTTAAATATCTTTACAGTTTTGAAGAGTATGTGATCAGCCATTTTTCAGGCTCAGCTAATGAGTCTTATCATTTTTTAGTGAAGTTCATGAAAATTATTCAGTGTTCTTCCTTGGCTTCTTTGCTAGTAGCCTGTTCTGGAAACATTTTTCTTTACAAAATGGATGACAACACAATACACGAGTTCACTTAAGTGTGTCCCCTTGCATTCCATAATTATTTCTAAAATCTTATTTCCAGTGGTACTTTTGAAAGTTTTCACGATTTTGTTGGATTTTAGGTCACAAAATCACACTCAGCAAATACATATTAAACACCTACTATGAACAAGAAATTGAACTTTTTATGAAAGGTACTAAGGTTGTATGATATAGTTCCTGCTCTTAAGAAAAAAAGAACAATGGGCTATGTCTTCAGAAGACTATAGGTAGTGGTCCTTAGGTATCTCTTACTAGTTGTGGCTCAACATCTATAATCCATTGTTTTAATCAATGTGGGCTATATCCGTGCCAATTGCTTAGGGAAAAAATGTGAATCCTAAAAAGGGGAAGAGTGTCTTTTACTTCATTCTATAATAGAAAAATATGTAAAAGAACAAGTATCTCTTGAGTCACCAGAACCAATAAATATTTGTCTGTGATGGAAGATTTAATTAAGCAAATGAACATTCTCCATATAAACTTTCCAAGTCTTAAAAATTTGGTGTTTGGTGGCTGGACAGTCAGATTTTCTTTAATGACCATATACTATGAAAGTCATCCCCAAACGATTGAAATAAATATGGAATCAGCATTAATATAGCTTTTGCAAAGGCAAGGTATTAGTGAAATGCACCTTGCCATGAGGTTGAACACTCTGATTAATTATAATTAAAAGGAACATATTATTTTCTTAGTCATAATTTTTACTTTTTGAAGATCTAAAAATACTATAGTTACAAAAATTATAAGTTGTTCTGAAATAGCTAAAATGTGTGAAGCTTAATCTATAATGCCAGGTAACCAATGAAGCTGTGTTGGGTTGCTGCCACTGATTAAATGTAGTAGCAGAGCTGAAGCATTTAATCAATCATAAAAGCCAGTTTAATACATTGTATCACTCCAAAGCTGGAGCGATTAGAGCAGTTGCGCTGTAGTCCAGAATGCAAAATGTGGGGGAAAAATGGAGAAAAAAGGAATGAGTTTCTTCTATGTCCAGCTCTTTATGTCTCAAAATGTGAAAAATGGATAAAGTTGTGTATGCATTACGTGAATCATTTTAGCTGCATAGATGTGTCAAGGCAACCATCATTTACAATGTGTAGCACTATGCCCAAGCACATGTAATTGAGTATAAACAAGTATGATAATAATATTAATGCATTTTTTGAAGAATGATGAATATTTTATCATGTCACTTTTCTTGCAAGTGATGTAATTCCTGTCCAAATGAAGATTTCTAATGCCATTTGTACCACAACTATAGCAAATAAACTATTGGCAGAAGAAGGAAGAGGAGACAAAGGGGGGCAGGGAAGAAAAGGAAAAGGAGGAGCAAGAGGAGGAAGAACTGAGGTGCTGTTATTGGTATATCAGATTTGCTATAATAAAATGGTCAGTGCTGTCAATCACCATGTTGAAGATATAGTCATATGACAAAAGAAGATAGAGGGGTCAATACTATTTGGAAAGATGAATGAGGGTTTTTCTTGGTCCACTCTGAGGAAGAATTATAATTAATGTTATAACCATATGATTTGCATCAATTACAATTTGCATTACCTGCATATATAACGAGTTTGTGTGTGTGTGTGTGTGTGTGTGTATCTTTAACTAAGAATTTATCTGTTTATATCATAGTGTATGTTCAGTTAATTTCTTTCTTGTCGTTGTAAAGCCTTGACATAAAAGAACTATAAGGGATTGTTGAGGAGACATTTCTGAAAGAGTGGAATCCAAATGACATTTGAAGTTGACACTGGATTGCAGTTTTATTCTGAGGCATTTACTGCCCCAAAAATGTCTGCCACCTGTGGAACCAAGCTGAAGGGTGTGTGTGAGATCTCAGTGCTAACATGAAGTCTTCTTCTCCTCAACTACATTGAGCTCAGCGCTTCTCTTCTTGCTCACGTTTTAGCTTTAATGTTTTGGGGTATATTCTACTTCTGATTATTTTTTAAACCACTTTATTGATGTATGATTGACATACAAAAAGCTGTACATATTGATGTGTTTGGACATAAGTATACACTTGTGAATCCATCAGTGCAATCTATGCCATAAAAATACCCACCTCCAAAAGTTACTATTTTTATGAATTTTAATATTGATTGTGCAATGATAGTCATATAATAAGCACCATATAAATACTTGTAAGAAGTCAATCCATCAAGTATGAAGTTTTGAGCTAGTATTGAGTGTGATAAATGATCAATGTCTTCAAGGAATAGATTACATTTAGAAGACAATGTTAATAGATGCAACACTAGCAATTACAAACAACTTGTATAGTAGAGCACATACATGTAGATTGTGGGACAAAATTTCTGCAAGAGCTGAGAGCCATTCAAAATAAAATACAATCAATGAGGCCTGAGTGGTCAGGGAGAACTTCCAACAGGAGATAAAATGAAACCTGGACCACTATTGTGGGTTTGATCAATTGAAATAAATGGATAGATTGGTTGAGAGGGTCCATGAAGATATGTTGAGCTGAATAAGCCACCCCATTTCCTTTGAAGCAATAGAGGGAAAAAAGATTTTCAGAGGTGATCAGGAGCTTTAAAGAAGACAATACTCCCAGCATAACTGTTCCAGAGGCTACTCTTTTCTGACAAAGTTTTATGGTTAGTATTCATAGCATAGTGGCTGTTAATGAATTTCTGTTGATAATACAAAATATAGTGATAACAAGTAAAGTTCAAGAGAATAGAGCCCAGGAGCTGAAGGTTTTTGAACACATTAAGGAGTGACTGTAAAGGCATAGAGTGATTGAAGACAGTGTGGGGTTGTGGGGAGAGGGGTGTAGGCAGGGAGAAAGACTCAGGATATGGAAGACTGACATCCCTTCATACCTTATAGCGGGGTGTCCAATCTTCTGGCTTCCCTGGGCCATATCGGAAGAAAAAGAATTGTCTTAGGCCACACCATAAAATACAGTAACACTAATGATAGCTGATTAGCTAAAACAAATAATCACAAAACATCTCATAATGTTCAAGTTTCCAAGTTGTGTTGGGCCACAGGCAAAGCCATCCTGTAAGCCGCAGGCTGGGCTAGCTTGCCTTATAGTAAGCTCTGGCTGTTCATATCTATGGTTGAGATGGTTGTTTGTCTCCCAGTTTCTATCCTCTTTCTTTTCCCTTAGGATTGCAACCTCTAATTTTTAGCTGGATACATGGCTGCCCAGCATAAAGACAAAAGTTGCTCGATTTCCTGGCACTTAGGTGCAGCCATTTGTCTAAGTTGTGGTCTGTGGGATAGGAGCTAATTCATATGTTGAATTTCAGTCATCTATTAGAAGAGAATAGGTTCTGTGTCCTCTCGCTCCCTTTTGCTGTGAGCTGGAATGTGGATGTGATGATGAGCATTTTGGGGGCCACGAGAACGAGTGCAAAAACACAGGATGGAAGAAGTCAGAGTCTCCAGGTCTGTGGTGTTTTCATCACAGCCCTGGACAACAGACTTCTGTGTAGGGAAATGCACTGTTTGACCTAAGCCCCTCTATTTTGGGGTATCTTTCAATGTGTGGTTGTTGCCAAGAAGTCTGTATTTTGGGTGTGTGCCTACTAAAGAGTTACTGATTTCTTGGGTAAATTAGAGAAGGATGCTTAAATATGAATGCATAGCATGTGCTTTGACATTTTGCTTGTGAAGCGTTGGTTTTGTTCTTGGCCTCAAACATAATTCAGTCTGCAGGAAGGTTGGCAGCTTCATGGCTCCATCTATATTTTACTGTATTTATTTATGTTGATAGTACAGTTTAAATATATGGCTTGCCGTTTCAGAGTGTTTTTTGTTACTGCTTTTGTTACTAGAGGAATATAACTGCTGACTTTATAATCCCTATTTTGGAAGTTCTTTTGAAATCAGGTGTTAAAACATAGAGACACATAATGTCTTTACAAAGGTTATCGTGTCTTTGCTTTTAACATTCAAAAGACCAGGAGATGGGATGTAATCATTTGCCAGCAGCTGTTGTGTGGGGTCAGCCAGGTCAGCAAGGTCATCACAAATGGTGACACCATGGCTTATTCTCTGTGGGTTTCATAATTTCATTTCCCTGATTTCATTAACACCAAATAATTGATGAGTGTGACATTTAAAAAGGTGTGGGTGTTAAAGTTAGAGAAGTACAGGACTGGGTGAGGTTCTCAAGAGAGCAAATCCTTTTCAAAAGTCACTCACTGTTTCCGCCTGCTTTGTTTTCTCTGCTTTTACTACCCTGTAATTCCAGAGTCATTTCTGACTGAGGCAAAGGATTATCAACCTGGCAAAGTACCCTTCCCTATAAGCAAGGAGAGGTTTCATGATTGTGGACTCTAATGGAGAAAAGTGAGGTTTTGTGTTATACAACTACAAGCTCTGAGCTTATTAGAAATGGAAAATGCCAAGAGAGGGTAGTTTGGGGGTTCTCAGATTTTATCAGAAGCAAGAGCAGTGGCAATGCAAATAGTTTAATATTAACCAAGTAAAAATTCCCAGTCGGGAAAGCCGGGATGGCTCAGCGGGTTAAGTGCTCGCTTTGAAGCCCAGAGGACTGAGGATCGAATCCCGGCTCCGGCCCAGGCAGACCCACATGCTGAACTGGGGTGTGCTTCCCGAATGTGGTGAGGCCCCCAGTTCAGTTCCAAAAAAGAAAGAAAAAGAACTATTTGGAGAAGCTGGGATGGCTCAGTGGGTTAAGCGCTCACTTTGCAGCACCGGGGACTGAAGATCGAATCCCGGCCCTGGCCTGTGTGCACCCACATGCTGAACTGGGGAGTTCTCCCAGTTCAGTTCTCTCTCTGTCTCTGTATCTCTCTCTCTCTCTCTGTCAAAAACAATAAAAAATAAAAAATGAAAAAAAAAGTTTTCCAGAGAAAACCATTTTTTCCTCTCTTCCTCTTACAGATTTAGTGAATGCACTTTTGCTTCTGTTTTTTACCTTTTTTCTTTTTCTGTCTTCCATCATTCCTCCTTCCTCTAGCTAAAGAAATACCACTTTCAAGGTCAGATGGAGATAATAAGCTGTGATGAAACCCAGGTTCTGTAACCCCAGATTCTGGTTGGGTAGAAAGGGTAGTTAAGCATATCTAAGAAACCACCATTCTTTCTGTCTAGGAAGCAGCCTTGCTGGGGCTCTACACCATCAAGGTGCCCAACAAACGTTCAGTGAAATGAATTATATTAAGCAGATTTCCTAATTTATATGCCTGCGATTTGCAAACTTCACTGTAATGCATTCTGAAATTTTTGCATCTATTTGACAAGATGTATTGAATCTCAGGCCTGAGGCTGTGATTGATCCCAATGCCATGGTAATATGTTAGCGTGTTGCGCAGTATCTGACAGGCCTTTATTATGGATTTTAAAAGTCTAGCTAACATCCTAGGTGAAAATCTTCAAAGGTCATTCCTGGAAAAATAATTTAGTCCTTGAAACTGGGTGTGAAGTGAAGAGGTTTTTTCACTCACAATATAGACAATACCAAATACAGTAGACTCCCAGTTAACCGGCATCCATGGGGATTGGTAGATGCTGAATAAATGTTCATTACAACTAAAGCAAGGAGTACTCTCAAGCAACTGGCAAAATCTCAAGCAACCGGCAAAATCCTTTTGCCGGTTGCTTGAGTTCCAATTAATAGAGAGTCTGCTGTACATGGTGTTGGCTCCAGCTGTCTGTATTAAGTCATAGGTACCTGTTTGGAGTGACCCTCCATAACCCAAAGTCATGGGACTCATTCTCAAGTAGGAGACAATGATTTTCTTATTTCTTTTCTATAGCTTTAGAGTACCTGCTACTTAGGCCACTTTGCTCCAAATAAATATTCTTAGAACCAAGAGGATCCCAGAGCAGTGGTGACATGCCAAGGCACCATAGGCATCGCTTTGAAAAATTGGAAAGTCAGCAAACCTAAATTTTGCCTGTCTTTCCACCCAAACTCTTTACTCTCTCAAGTCTCTATCTGATGGCCCAATCTTAGAAATATCTGCAAAGGATACTGGTAATAACACAGGCTGTGACTGCTGACAGAGGTTTAATCAATGCCTTGAGGATTAAAAGCTCCAAACCTCAAAGGAATGAAACTGTAGCGATTGAATGAAAGCCAATTTGGGAAATGTTTGGGAGAGAAACGAGGACATGGGCCCCATAAATCACCTTGTTGACAGCCTAATGTCCAGCCTGGCTGACCCATTTCCTCCTCTGGGGTAAAGACAACAAAACATCGATAGCAGATCAAAAGTGCTGGCTGCATGCAAGAACACCATGTGCGTTAAAATAAGTCATCCTAGGGTGGGTGTCCTGGGCCCTTACTTAAACTAACCGAGTCACCTTAGAAATATCTCCCCAAATGTTCACAGCGGAAGTTACGATGGAAGACTTCATTTAGCAGCTTGAAGTCACTCTCTTTAGTCTTTGCAAAGTCAGTGAGAGAATGAGAATAATAAAGGTAGAAGCCCTACTGTACATCCCTAATGTAAGTCCGTGTATGTGAGAGAAAAAGGTGTCCTACTGAAGTATAGTTATGAGGAGATGTTGCCATGACACCATTGATGGGCTGATATTTCCCCTCACTACTTCAGCAGAACTTATTCTAACTTTGCTTATTGGATATAGTTTTGCGGAACTGCTGCAAAGTGGTGTTCTTGGCAACAGATGGCATTCCAGGGATGTGGCAAAATTACCTATTTTATTTGCTCATCAATCACATTTTAGGAGGGTGAAATGAAATGATTTGGAACAAATAAGGTGTTTTCCTTCACTTCATCAAGTACAAACTTTAAAGTTGTTTGCTGGAAAACATAAGTCATTGGTAAGTATATTTCCTCATACTATGTATTTTTGGTTTCAGGAAGGGATGTCTGGCCCAAGTATAAGCAGCAGTGTCATCATTGTTTAATCTGGGAGGGGAGAATGCCAGAGTTAAGAGTAGAGCATTTAGGGCAGGAGTCAACCATGGTCCATGGGTGGACTGCCAAGCAATTTTGGGGTTACTGCCTGAATAATAAAGTAAATACCTACTGGACTGTGACACTTAGAGAGGTATCCCTTGCCCTGAGAAAATCTGCCCAGGCCTGTTTAGGGTATAGATAAAGCCAGTCTTTCTTTTTTGGTGGTATGATTTGAGAGGTTAAGATAAGACCCTCCTAGATGAAGATAATTTGTGGGTTAGTAGCTATTAAGATTGCAAGGGTCCAATTGACTTTTAATATATATATATTTATTTATTTATTTTTGACAGGGAGAGAGAGAGATACAGAGGCAGAGACAGAGAGAGAACTAAACTGGGGGAGCTCCCAGTTCAGCATATGGTTCCGCACGGGCCGGGGCAGGGATTCGATCCCTGGTCCCCAGCACTGCAAAGTGAGCGCCTAACCCACTGATCCATCCCGGCTTCCCCCAATTGACTTTTAATCGTGGGAGGATGGCATGACATAAAACACATGAAAATACATTAGAAGAATGCTAGACACCTTGCATCTATTTTAGCTTTCATCGTTATCATTTCCCCGTGTATGTTTCATCCTCAGTACTTACCATAATATTTTATCATTATTTACTTACATGCCTTTCTCCTTACTTGACTACAGATCCCTTAAAAGCAGGGACTGAGCTTGAATAAGATATATCAACGTTCTGTCCTTTTCTAGACTTTATCTAAACCTGGACATTAGAAATAAACAAGTAAAGTAAGTTTTGTTTTGCATATGGAACTTTTTCTCTGCAGATGTGTTTCTACCTTCAGAGAAAAATAGTCATGTCAAATCTAATATTCCAAAGTCAAACAGTAAGAAGGTTTTGTCTTAAAACGATTGTGAATCAAAAGTCACTGAACAGGTAAGGGTGACTGGCAGCTCCTGAGGTAGGGTCACTTGGCACCACTCCAACCTTCCTATAGCATGCTTTTCATATCACTGCATGCTTCATTTGCTGGACCCCCGGGGCTCAGATGGGCCAAGCAGATGCATCTGGATAAAACCTGGAAGACAGATATACACAAAACACTATAATGTGCAACTTTTTGTACATTTCTGGAATCATGCAGGTTTTTGTTTGTTTCTTTGTTTGCTTGTTGGTGCTGTAGTAGTTAGGGAGGTTCTGGACCCTAGTTTTTTGGGTGTTAAGTGGTAGTTGAACCTATCAGTAGGATTTTCCTGGAACACCTCTTGGTGTGGATGGGTAACTCTTTCTTTAATGTCTGTGTAATACACGTCCAAACTTGTAGAGAATTTTAACAAGAGTTTATTTGAGCCAAACTGAAGATATAAACTGGGGGGCATGATTTCAAATGCTCTGGAGAATGACACTTTATTTGTTTATTTTTATCTATTTGTTAGGCATGTGAGATTAAGGAGGGAATGTAAGGACGATGATATGAAGGTAGGAGAAAGCAAGGCTGGAAAAGGATTACAGGGTAGTTAAGATTATGTGCTCACAGGCTTTAGAAGGCGGGGTTTGAAAGAATAGTCAGACATTAGAAGGAGGGCCTGAAAAAAGGCATTTTAAAGGTGTATTAACCTAGATGCACAGAAACAAATGGGCAGAGATTGCTTAAGGTAAAGACAAGCCTTATTACTATATGCACTGTATCTGTGACCTTGCTTTACACCTGTAATTGGGAACTGACACATACTTGTTTTCGTTTTCTTGTGAAGACATTTGGTTCCTCCTGGTCCTGTCTGAACATTATCGAGGAAAATTCCCTGCCCTTTCCACCCCGGGACTTCCAGAGAGTTATTTTGACATTTTGACAGCTATTGTGTTGATAGGGTGTTTCTTTTATTTTCTCTTTTGGCTTAGGTAGAAGCCTACGGAGCATTGGAGATCCCTGAATCAGTGGCCCAGATCTTAATTTTTCACTAACTTTGACAACTGTCTCATTTTCCCCTTCCTGCTCTGGCCCAGAGATAACCTGCTTCCCCTTTTGCTGGAACATGGGAGACCTTCATATTCTGTTGGCTGACAGGATGAGAGACACAAGTGAACACTGTCTGGCCTGAGGGTGGTGTTGTCAGATGCAATCAGCCCCACCAGAGGGACATGAGCTCAGAGAAGTCTGGCCTTGAGTGCTCCCCCAGTGGCGGCCTTGCCGTCCTGAGGCTGTGACCTGGTGGCCCCCGGCTGGCAGCGGGGCTAGCAGAGCGTAGCTGTCATGAAGATCTCAGGCTCATTCAGAGAAAAAGTCCAGCAGTCATTTAGCAGAGACTATTATTCACAGAGAGTTGGAAACATTCTGAGAACAGTTAGGTAAGTTTCAAGACAATTCTTTAGCTTTACTTGAGGGAGGAACCCAAGAGAAAAATATCTGAAACATGTTGAGTGCAAGGTATCAACTTTAAAAACCCTGGGTTTTTGGTAGCTGCTGTGTTTTTTGTTTGTTTGTTTGTTTGTTTTGTTTTGTTTGCCAATATTTTCCCTCTGTAAAACCTTTTTCTCCCCCTTCCTCAAACTTCTGACATCATGGTTACCAGTTTTATGCATTGTAGAAGGGAAAAATGAGAAGATAGACATATTTTCATATACTTGAGACACTATGTATCCTTTCCTGTAGCATTAATATGGTGTTTGGTCTGGGAATGCAAGCCCTATAACCAGTTGACAGAGAAGAAAAGTAGACATTGCTTCAAATCCTAGGCCTCGTCAGACCTCCAAATGTTGCCTTTCTTCAAGGCCTAGTTCGAATCCTCCCTCCTCTCTGAAACTTCTTCCAAATCTTTCAAGCAGCAGAAATCAATCACCCTTTGAGCTGGTCAGAGCAAACACATTGGCTGTAGTAGTTTTGGAAGAGACAGCTTTGTTGTGTTCTTCTGTGCTTCAAGTCCTAAATCGGCTTCAACTTCCAGTATGGCTTTGGTGACATCAGTTAGCTACTGGAATCTTTGTGTTCTAGTCTTTCTAAGAAGAATGGTAACATTGCTTCATCCATGTATAGGTTGGGTCTTGTCAAGATTCATGACATTATGTCAGCATAATTGCTTCATAAACTGTGAAGAATTTCTAGCCAGCCAGCCATGATTTTTCGTCATGTCAGATAGTTTTTAAGATGTGGACTTCTTCTTTCCACCAATGATGAGAAGTACTTTGCTAGTAAGGGCTAAACCTGATGAGTCTCTTTCCTCCCCAACCCCAGACACCTGTGAACATAGTAGAAAATTAATAATTACTCATTGGATATCATATAGGAGGCATTATTCCCTTGAAAATTTACCAGATATTGACTTATAGTCACCCTTTTTATGTAAAAAGGAGTGAGCAAAGTGAATGATAACTTATTTTGCAGTGCTGTAACTTCTAAGCCATTAAGTTATTAAATCTGTGAATCATAGTTTCTTAATGCCTACAATATCAACTCTAAGAAGGGAGACTGTAGAATAATAGGACCAGTTAGACAAACTTTGTAGAATTTTTCATATCTAAGTACTTAAAAATATTCATCTCACAAGACAACTCAAGTATTCTAGAAACACTTGTTCAATATAACCAAATTCTAGTAAAATTAAAATAAAGAAAACCCCAAAAGTTCTGCAATCTTCCTCTGCTCAGAAGTCTTCAATGTCTACCCATCACCAAATTCATACATTTTTCAGTCAAGGTTCCATCCAGGCTGGCCCCAACCCACCTTTTATCTTCTTGTTCACTAAGCAGCATTAGCATGATCAAGTTAACTATAGAAAATGTAGGCGCAAAGCCTAGCTCAGCCTTCTACTATTCCATGGCCTAGGGAAAAGTGTCTCATGCATCCTGAATCTCCATTCTCACATCTATAAAATGGAGATACTGATATTTACCTATTTCATAATTATAAGGGTTAGATAAGATAATACATGCTATATGTGGAGTGACATTATTTGGAAAACACACTTGGCTCCTAAGAAGTGTTAGGTTCCTTTTGTTTGCATTATTTGTATACATCCCTTACTTTTGCCATATTCACTGGTTCCAGTGTCTGTAATGTCTACTCAATTTCTCTCTGCTTACCAGATTCTACTCAATTTCCAATGACTAATGTGTTAGAATTGCTGTGTCCCCTCTGATCAGAAAGGTCTCTATAGATCTTTTTAGTACTTGTAAGACTGATGATTTATTTGACCTTTGCTGATCCCTATTGTTAAGTTAAACATTTTTTTTTTTGCCACAGAACTGTAAGTTATCCAAGAGAATTGAACTCCTCATATATATTTATGTGTCCTGTACTCTGTAGTAAGGTATCATGCCTGTAGAGAGATAGTGCAGTGTAAGGGAAAGAGCAGAAGCCGTGGCGTGGGCCAGACCTGGTTTATAGCTACACAGTTCCTAAAAGACTATGTGTTTATAGAGACAGACACACAGGCAGGTGGATGTTCTGCTTCTATGAGACATATATGTTCTATTAAGTGCATATGTATCTAGTAAATGTAGATATTCAGGTGTTTTTTATTTTTATTTTTATGTATGTAGGTAGGATTGGATATAGGAATTTATGAGTAAATCAAAAAGTTCTGGTAAAATTAACACAGAACCAAAAAAAGAAAGTGCTAGGCAAGAGCAATAATCCTATAGAATAAGTGAGATATTATGTAATAGTCTTTATCAGCTGAGAATCTCAAGAAGAGAACTGGCTACAGAAATAATCTCTTGCATCTCCTGAAGTGTCATCCTCTCTTGCTCTTGCTCATCATGTCTAATTCCACTCCCAAGATATGTTTTAAATCTTCCTACTTGTGATCATTTGCATAACCACCACTCCACAAAGCCCCTGCTCTCTGTCACCAGGGTTATTGTGCACTCTCTTGTCTGATCTCCCTGTGTCTATTCAGTTTCCCTTAGAATCCATTATCTCTGCACAGGGACCAGAGTGATTTTTTTTTTTTTTAATATATTTTTATTTATTTATTTATTTTTGACAGAGAGAGTGAGAGAGAGAGAGAGAGATACAGAGACAGAGAGTGAACTGAACTGGGGGAGCTCCCAGTTCAGCATATGTGTCCGCACGGGCCGGGGCCGGGATTTGATCCCCGGTCCCCAGCTCTGCAGAGCGAGCGCTTAACCCACTGAGCCATCCCGGCTTCCCCAGAGTGATTTTTTTAAAGATACAAATCAAGTCATGTCACTACACTGCTAAAATGCCCAATGGCTTCCTTTTGAAATACAATATTTTAATACTGATGTACAAGTCTGCTTTTTTTTCTTAACCATAAGATTATACTACATGTAGAAACCTGGCAGATACTTTTCTGGTAGAACAGATTCAATACTGCTGATTTGAGACATGTCCAGGGAGCCAGTGGGAGGCTAGTCAATACTGCAATTTGTATTAAAAAAAAAATGTGACATTCAATAAACAGGGATTTTGTTTGTTTGTTTGTTTTAACACAGTTCATATAGAGACAGTGATCAAACCAGAATGACAAAAATAATTCCACAGCCTTCAGCTTGGTTTTCCTGTTTCGACTCCTCACTCTGCCCCAGTGAAACCTTTAATTGTGACTACAAAGAAAGCAGCTGAGTTTTTGCTTATATTTCTAAAAGACAAGAATGAGAAGGAATGCAGTATAGTGAACTTTTGGGTAAATATATGCTGGTGTTTTATTTTGGATATACAGAGCTTCTCTTTGTATTTTGGGTTGTGGTTTCTTAGGTTTTTGTTAAAAGTAAGACAAAATTACAACAAGAAGAAACTCTGCAGCTTAAAATGTTTACAATTCACTGATCTATAGCATCTTTAAACCTTATACCTTATCATATTTCCCAAATAACATTGCACCCAAAGCTGCACACAAATAAGCATCATTTTAATTTTTAATTCAGTTCAAATTTACATTATGCCAACTACTGGGGAAAGCAAAGCTGGTAAAGTCAAAGGGAGGAATGAAGGACTCTGCTCAGTTCCCATTTCACCACGGGGTGGAACTCTGAAAAGGGTACCTGCCAGGCTGAGGGGAAGGAAGCTCATTCACCCAGACTCCAATTTTAATTTTGGGGGACGTTGCAAACCTGATGTCTTGTTCCCAGGAGCGGACACACTGAAATGTAGCCCTTGTAGCTTTCACAGTGAGGACGACCCACTCTCTGGGTCTGTTCTCATGGTTTCTGCTCCCCTTGCCAAGGAGAGATTTTCTCCTTAATACATCTGAATGGCTGTGTGATTTCCCCTCCCCCATCTAAGGCTTGGCTCAGAAAGAAATGTATTTCTGTCCATGTGGCGGAACCACCCTGCAGAAAGTGTCAATAGGAAAGGTCACCCGCTGATATGCTGCCAAGAAGCTTAGTTCTGCAGGCCAAAATGTGTTTGGTCCCTCTTCAGGGGCAGAGGCATTAAAGCTAAATGTTACAGATGTGGAGCGGATGACAACAAGCATTTGGGCTTATAAAGAGCTTCAGCTGAGGATGAAAATGCTGCCTATAATGACAGAATTTATTTTCTGAGCAAAGGGGATTTTTGAGGACAAAAAGAAAGGACATTAGAATTGAAACTCCTCTGCCTCTATAATCCAAAGCCATCCTACTTGTTCAAACCTATGTTTTCTCATGTTTATCCCCATCTCTGGTTTCTGCCCTGAGAGTCAGTATACATTTCATTTCCATCCTTTCTATCCATTAGCTAAAGACTCAGTGGATATTTGTGCCTTGATTATTCTGTTTTGTTTTCTTTTTGCTCTCAAAGGCAAGGCTATTGATTTGTTTTGATTTTAAACTTCTACTTTCTAGAGGTCTTTCCTTTATTATTAATATTATCACTTATGTTTTAATGGAGTCATATGGCCTATGAAAGATAGGACTACCTAGTCCATGATATTCATATCTTAGGGCCTATTAAGTCCCCATATTGCAAATACAGCTATAATGTGAAATTGTTTATCCTAGGGAATTGGCAATTCATAGAATCTCCTTTTCAGAGCTGTAAGAAACAGTCACTATTGTCTTTTCCAACAGTTTGGGATGATTAATGAGCAAACTCTTTCATACATGAAAGTAGAATATGTACCCTTTATTAAGGAGTTGCTGATTTTCTAATAATAAAGGTGGCTAGATGTCTATTAAGGTAGCCTCAGTCTCTTGCCCAGTTCTTTTTGTAATCAGTACCTTAAATTTTTAAACTCAATGGATGAGATTTGCCTAAATGGAGAAGAATGAAGAGGATTGTAGTGATGAATATGAACCAAACTTAGTCAGAATTCAGAGTCGACATTGAGAGAAAGTTTCTATGGGTGACAGGTGAGTATCAGGGACTTTGAGGAGCATGTAGCATGGGCTCAGCCAGGATTGGTGTTCCCAGCAAGACTTGCGTTCTTAGAAGAAAGCAAGATAATCATGCTGGGGCCAAGTCCAGAGAAGTGGGGATACATTTTGGGCCTCGTGGTGAGTACATTTGTTCAGGATAATGACACAGAGGCATTATTGTTAGGACTGAAGTGTAAGAAGGATAGTCATCAAGACAAAAATTCAGCTTGGGAATTCCCACACATGTTCTTCTTGTTCGTAAACAACCCTAGAGAATATACTGTAGATTGGCCAAATTCAATCCCATAGAAGAGACAAAGATAACTATTTGACTTTGGTTAACCCAATATTTCCCAAACTCATCTTTAACTACAGTACTGTGATATATATATATATATATATATATATATATATATATCACCCATAAACACATACACGTTATCAGCTCACAGAATTACTATGCAATGAATATATTTTGAAAATGCTGATGTGCAAGTCCTATGTTTTAACTGCCTCATGACCTGGACCTGAAAGTCTAGCTCCTGAGAGGAACGAAATGGCTTCAGCTATGGATATCATAATACTCAAGGGGCCAGGGACTAAGCAAGCTGCAGTATGACTTGAGTATGGGTCTTGGCATACACTGAGAAGAAGCTGTGAGTAAGGGAATAGGGTGATGGGGAGAAGGCAGTGTTTCTCTATTAATAGATAGAGTGGGTAAACCTGGCAGTTGTAGTCAGATGCCGTAGGAAAGATGAACTATAATTTTGAACATGGAATGATAAGTATAAAATTGTATCAAAGGATAATTTACTTGTAATACCACATTGGTTATACTGGAGGAAGAGGAGGTAGTTTTCAATTACATTTTTGAAAGAAATAAGCAGAAATAAATAAGAATTTTATTAAACAACTTCAGTGTCATGAGCATAGTTAAATGTGTGTGTCATTTATATAAAAGTCATAATTAAATGATGTTATATATTGGTTGGTTTATATAATTTTTTTTTCTATTATAAATTATCTGTGTTGACATATGCTTTTACCATGGAGAATTCTAGCCAGCTTCTTCTTTTATATTTTAAAGTGAATCTCTTTATCTTTTATTCCTTGATAAAGGCCAAAGAAGGAATTCAGAACTTATTTTAGATACTTCCTAGTGCTTTTCTGTGGGTATTGTTTCAAACATGTTAAAGGATTGTAATACCTTTATGGTCTCTAAACAATTGATTTTATTTTACGTATTTATACCCTATTTGTATAATAAATAAACTAAAAATGTGTGATTGTAACAAATTAGGTTTTCTTAAATATTCAAGCATAAATTTAAAACTTAAATGTTTCACAACTTAATATAATATATCTGATTCTCTTTAATGCTTTGAATTGCTTAATGGTTAAAAAACTGATTATGTAACTTACTAAGTGATAATGGAATGATAGCAATTTTATTTTTTTAATAGAGTTTTGACAAAAGGGGATCTGTTAGATTGGTGGGAGTTATCCTCTACTGAGATGTAGGGCTTCCTAGGCCCTGGCCAGAAACTCTGCAATCCAGGTATTTTCTATATTGATAGCAGGCTCCTAAGGATATGCTGTGAGAAGTCCCCAGTGTGGTGTGAAGATAAAAAAAAATTGAGTTTAGTTAATGAGTTGGACAGTCAAGATTAACATTTTTATGATTGCTAGCTATGTAATTATCTGCAGATATTCAACATTTTTATTAAAAATAAATGATAATTTGCCTGATACACAGTTATTTGAAATCATAAGTGAATATGTTTGCCTTCATTGGAACGGGTCTATAATTATAAATTGTGTATATTGAAAATGGTCGATTAGAGAACAGAAAAAAGCCCTCCTTCTAATAGATGCACAGATGAATTGATTCAAAGGTTGAAGTTCAGTGTATATTCTGGCTCTGCTAACCACTTTCTATAAGACTTTTGATGTAAAACCTTAACACTCCAAATCTCAATTCTTTAACTATAAAATGGGATAATAGCCAATCCCCTTACATAGCAGTGAGGAGAATTAAATGACATAAAATGTGATAATAAATTTAACAGTGTAATGTGACTTGATATATAGTCATCCTATGCTTCGGGTAGCTTACTTATAGTATGTATGACCAGGTAAATAATTATAATAACTGATGAAATTTCATTCTTCCCAGTTCATTAAGAACTTGAGATGAACTATTTTATTGTTGGATAAAATGACTTAATGGAGGTAGAAGGGTCAGAAATGACATCATTTATTCTTCCTATTTATTTTCTAGATGGCATGGTCTTTCTAAAAAAGTTTCAACACCTTCCCTGAAGACTTGAGTTTCTTTGAGTCTGAGGGCCTCTGTAGGAATGAGAGGATTTTTGTTGAGGAGAAACAGTTCTATTGTTAGAAACTCCTCAAATCAAGACTAAACAAAACACACTAGAATTTCCTTCACAACAACTTAACAGATTCAGTTCAAACATAAATGCCTTCTTCCATTCCTATCATTCTTCACACCTTGCTGAAATGTTGAAATGAGACTTCTCATTTGTCTTGGTGATTTCTTCATTCCCTTAAGACGGTATTATTTAAAAGTATGAAAAGATTTAGTTCTTTTCTGGGATGTGCTCCTGTTTTGACAAATAAAAGTGTCATGCTGAAGACTTATTACAAAGTTTTCATTCCTTGGTCTGCTTGGAGTTTCTTAAAATTAGTTGTCATTTTCAGTGCTTAAATATTTCATCTTGGAAAAGAGATTTGTATAGGGCTTCATGACTAGTACTAATGTAGTTTTCCTCCCACTTACCTGGTGTTTTCCCCTCCAATGAGGCTAATTCCTAAGCCTGGGATTTATTGCTGCAAATATTCAGGTGATTATAGAACTAGTGGGAAAAAATTGTGTAGAGTACTAGAGGGCCTTGTAAAAAGTTTGACTTTTTCTTGAGGGACATTAGGAATCATTGGTTGATTATGAGTAGAGGAGTGCCATTATCTTGATTGAAAATGGTAATTCCTATTACAATGCCATGAACAAAGAGGGAGGGACAAGGTTGGAAATAGAGGAACTAATTAGGAAGCTATTACATTAGCCCAGTTGAGAGAAAATAGTGGTTGGAATTTGTACACAGTGGTGAGACTCTGGATATATTTTGGAGGTAAGGACAAAGGATTGACTGACAGATTGGATGTGAGAACAAGTTGAAAATCCAGGGATAATTAAAATAATTTTTGGACTGGGAAAACTGGAAAGAATAGGACTGCCATTAACTGACAAGGTTAAGACAAATGAAGAGAAGGCCTTAGGAAGAGGATGCCAAGCTTTGTATTTAGACATACTAAGTTTGAAAAGCCTGTTAAATATCTAATTAATATTGTCCAACATGAAACTGGGTATATGTATTTGGAATCAGAAGGTAAGGAGAGTAAGAAAGACAGGGAATGATGGGCAGGATGCTATTTTATATAGAGGTTTCAGAGAAGATCTCTGCTGATGTAACATTTAAGAACAGATTTGAAGAAAAGAGATAGATTACTATTAATCTGAGAGTTTTCAGGATATATGAGGCACTTCGTAACCCCTTAACTGGATGAGATTGCCTAGTCAGTTAGTTTAAATGGAAAAGGAGGAGGTCAAAGGACTGAGCTATAGGATTCTCCCTTATTTAGAGGTTGGGAAAATTAGGAGAAACTAACATAGGACATTGAAAAGTAGCAGCCCATGTAGTACCCGTGTGAGGTTAACCAATAGAGTGTGATGTCTTAGGCCAAGAAGTGAAGAGAGTGTCTCAAAAAAGGAGAAGTGAGCTACTACGGTAAATGCTACAGAGAAGTTACCTAAGATGATAACTGGAGGTAAAATTTGGCAACATAAGATCATTGGTGAACATGACAGGATTAATATCCATGAAATGGTAGAGATGAAATTTAGACTAAGGAGAGTTCAAGAGTAAAATCAAGAAGCGGAAACAAAAAAAGTATAGACAATGCTTTCAAGGAGTTTCCCTATAAAGGGAAAGATAACTGAGGCTGAGGAGATGTAGGATCCAGAGAATGTCTTATAAAATGTTGCCATATCAAGCATCTTGGATTACTGATGGAAATGACCCAGTATGTAGGTAAACACTGTTGATATAGTAGGGAAAGGGGTGATTTCAGGAGCTGAGTGCTTGAGCATCTGAGTTGGCCTACAAAAGGAAGCTTGAGCTGTCTGCTTATTATTTTTTTAAGGCAGAGTACAGGGACACAGATGTAGATATAGACAGGTTTGTATAATAGATTTCATGGTGGCGTGTGTGGAGGTTCTTTCCTGGTTACTTTGTTTCTGCTCTGTCTTTCCTCCAGTGAAGTAAGGTCACTAGGTGAGACTGGGGAGCGGAAATGCTGTTAGAAAGAAAAATATGTTAAGTGATTATTTAGAAAAAGGAGCCAATCCTCAACTTTAACAGACTTCTCTCTTGACCTGTTGGGCATCTCATCACAGCCTGCAATAGTTTGCTAGTCAAGGGGAAGGGTCCTCTTGTAGTGTTTGGCACTGTGTTAGAAGGAATAACTTTCCCTTATATCAGTCTGTATCAGGACTCAGCTGAGAGATGTGGATACCCTTGATGCACTAGTTATTTGGTGTCCTTTCAAAATGATGTCATGTACGTAGTGAAGGTGAGAGGGCACTTTTTTTAATGCATCTATAAATTGATTGCTGGGCAGCTGCTCTGCTGGTTCACTTCTAAACTCAGTTCTGACCCACATGCCCACTCATAAAGAGAAATGATTGAAGTAGCATACAGGGGCATAGAGGGCAAAAGAAACAGTGGACCCAGAATCAGCAGATGTGGGTTCTGGCATGGGGCCTATCACCACCCACCTTTGCTCCCTGCAATTTGTGAGCAATTTATTTGTTCTTTATGGGCAGTATTGTCTCATCTCGAGTTGGATTAGATAATCTTTAATATCACTCTAAATTCTAAAATAGCAAAGTAATTCCATTATCAATCATGTGCCTATGACCTACAGGAAGAAGGAAAATAATACACTGCAGAACAATGCTGAATGTCCTTCAGAGTTAAAGCAAATGCTGAGATCATCTTACCACCAGCTTCTGCCTGCCCAGAACACTTCTGACACACGAGCTCATTTATCAGGTCCTGAGCTTTCAGTAACCTTCCGGTGTCCACTGTCAGTCCTCCCCGAGAGCTGTCTTACAAAAAAAGAAAAGGAAAATCTCATCTGACTATAGGTTGTTTTTGCCTAGAAGGATAGTTTTAATCTTGGTATCTCTTTCTTTGCCAGATGCAGCAGCACTCTGGTTCCTCTGACTATTCATAGAACTATGTGTGAAACACACATGCATCCACAGAGGGGGACCCCCCAAAACAGAAGTGTATTCTGGAGGGGCAGGCCCCTTATAGTATAAGCTTCCCCAGCTTAAGTGAGGGTTTTAGAAACTCATCTTCATCAGTGTACCAGTTAGTGTTATGAGAAGCTTCCTTCTGCTACTATATATATATATTTTTGGAGACTTTTAGTGTATTTGCCCATTTCATGATGGGTAATTTACACACGCAACATGCAGCATGACAATGCACCTGCCCACTCAGTACTGTAGGACCCTCATGCCTCACCCTCACCCTTCACCTGATCTTGCCCTATGCAACATTTTTTTCTGCTTCCCTGGATGAAAGAAATCCTCAAAGGGAAATATTTTGTTGAAATGAAAGAATTAAAACAAAAAACGGCAGAAACACTAAAAGGCATCAAAATGGATAAGTTTAAAAACTGTTTTCAACAGTGGAAAAAGCATCTTGATAGGTGTATTGCATTAGAATACTTCGAAGGTGACTGAAGTTGAAACGTGAGAATAAATACAAAATTTTATATAAATAAATTCTGGGTGGTTTTTTTTTTTTTTGGACACACACAGACCCGCCCACACTCACCCCTACCCACCCACTCCCACACACCATTTTCATGTGTGTGCTTCTGTCAGCTAGGTGTACTGCTGACTGCTTCAGAGAATAGGGAAGGGGCCAAGGAAGGCTCGTATCACACTCGCACTCCTGACCAAGTTAGTAGAAACATTAATTTTAGTTTTGCCATGACTTCAGTGTAGCATGAACTGTCCTTTGTAAGCCTCCTGAGGCTAGCTATGCGTTAGGTTTGTAATGTACAGGAGATACATAATACATGCTCCACCCATAAACACATTATGCTGTAATGAATTAGATTGAATTTATTAGAATCCAAAATGTCTTTCAGGACAAGACATGCTCTGGTTAAAAAGTGATAGTTACTCAGACGACTTTGCCAAACTCTAGCACAAGTAGAAATTAGCTAATATGTACCTCTTGACCTATTAACCTGAGTTTTTTTGCCATTGAGCCATATTTTATGTCTTAACTGGCAGGAGATAAATGTGAGTCCAGGTAAAGATTCTGTGTGAATGTGCCATTTTAATGGTGCTCTATCCTATCTAAATATACATAATTCTTGAACAATTCATTATAGCAAATATGAATCGACTCTCTTCAATTGTTTTGGCATTCATGAGCTGTTGGTAAGGGTGTGGGGAGAGGGGCAGAGTTAATTCCTTAGTGATTATTCTGCAAATGAACATTGGCTAAGTTACAACAGAATTAATGTAAAATTAAATATTACAGTAAGGCTATTATCAAATGAGGTCACAGTGATGAATGGCCTATTTAAATGAGACCACCAGGAAGAATTACAATAGGAACCGATTAATCCCAGTCAGTTTGCAAGATTCTATTTTTATGCAGATTAAACTATATTTCAGGTTGATAAATCAGGATGATGCACTCTGTGACAAGGGCCATATTTTTTTTCCCTATTATTTATTTTATTTCCTTGTGGTTAGGGTCACAGCTGGGTGGGCACACCTTAGAGAGAACATCCAGTAATGGATAGCAATGATTAAAACTGGAGTGGCAGATTGCTTGGGTTATATTACTGGACCTCTGGTCCAGATTCCTTTTTATTTAGGATGACAGCCAGTGAACTCAGGCCTTCCCATTATTTTAGAATTATTTATGAGTTGATTGTGTTGGCACCTTGTGCTGTCCTTAATCCTGCTGCTTTTTCTTTGGAATCTGGGTATATTTCTGAGATCTTATTTTTCTCTTTGGAAAAGTCCTGGTGCCACAGTGTATTTTTTCCTCCCACAAAGGAGGAATTCAGTAAAATATTTCTGGAAAAATCTATATGCCTTATGTAGAGCTTCCCAGGAAACTATTGTGAACCTAAAGCAGATCATTTTTCTTTTTGCCCCCATTGCAAACAGTGTTCTCTCGTTCATGGGATAGAATGGAATGATGGATAACACAGCTGGCAGTGAGGGTAGCTGGCTTAGCCCTACACTAACCTGCTCTCTGACCTTGGGCAAATCACTGAAATTAAAACATATAGCACAGAACATTGTGCATGATAGGCTCTCAATGCATATTTAGTATTTGGTAGAGTGAATCCAATGTCTCTGATCACAGGCCTCCTTCTAAATGAGGCAGCACATCTTGCATGGGTGGAAATGTGTGACAGCTGCAATTGACCCACTTGCCTCAGCAAATAGGCCTGCTTGCTCTCCCAGTGGTCTCAACAAATGTTCTCAATGAACAACTCCTTGGCTTATTCTGTGTTATTTAGTGCTTTAAAGTTCTTGGAAATGTTTTCATATCTCTGATAGCTGAGTAGTCCCTGTAGCCTAAGAGGAGTGTTTCCCTGATGAGGAAGCACAGAGTCAGAGGTCATTGGCTGTCCCACGGTGACACAGTTGATCTGCACACCCACAGGGATAGAGCTCAAATCTCCTATCCTATCCTCTACCATGAATTACTTGCACAACAACTTAGAAGGTGATGCTATTTTATGAAAATAAAAGTTACCTAAGAGAATTATGCTTCTGATCTGAAGGCCATGGAAACTGGGAGGGAGTTAAAACCAGGGTTTGTCACAGTGCCCCTTACCATCATTGTTGCGTGGCTCTGCTCCTTGTCATTTATTATACCAGTGAATGACCCATTGAGCAGTGAATGGGTTGGAGAGGGAAGGCAATTGGCTGGGTCCCCAGAAGTATCACTTTGTGATTATGGCAAGACCCAGTTATGTCATGAGCAGCAAGTCTCACAGAAGGAACTGGCCTGGAGCCTGGCCAGGGCAGGAGAGAAGCCACATGGTCTGTGTGTCCTGGATGCTCTCACTGCATCAGGAAGTAGCTTCCTAGCTGTGTGCCATCTTGGGAGCTTGTGTTATTGCCAAAGCTAAGGGGAGGGCCTATCTGTGCACAAAGGAGGTGATTCTATGAGGATGGTTAAAACTCTTCCAACTAAATATGTATGGCAGCCATCTGATATGGGTACTTGGTGCTCTTTTATTGAGGAACAAAGACTTTAGATTCTAGAGCTGGAGGTTAGGCTTAAACTATAAGACCACTGGTCGGAGAACATGTTGAGTTTTGCTTATCAGGCAATTTGCATGACTGAATGCATTTCAGAAGGAAGGTGGAAATCGGAATTCCCATGCACACAAACACACATACACACACACCATCACCCTCAACACACACAGACACACTTCTACATATTCTCTTGCCTTTTCTTGTGTAGTTTTCTGTGCCTAGAATCTTATGACTAACTTCTAGTCATTTCTCAAGACTGGGTTTAAAGCTTGCACATCTTGTGAAGCCTTCTCTGATTCCCTGTCCTGTTATCTGAGTTGGGTTTGTCCTGCTCCTGTGGACTCCTAGAATATATATTACACTATATATTACATATATTACACTATATTTTGACATACTATTCTTCTTACGCATGCTTATGAGACATACTATTATTAGAGCATCACTTAATTTTTAGGTTTTAAACATTTGTATTTGATTTATTAAATTTATAAATCTGGAAACCTAGTTCTGAGAGTAACATTTTTAAGGTTAATGATAGAGACACAAGACATCTGTATATTAATTAATTGACATTAATTTACTTTTACTTTTATTTTAGAATGGGGATTTTTAACATTTTTCTGAGTATTGATGAGCTTCAAGTTCAAGTGCAATCATGCTACTTTGAGCCATTTGCTTGACATAAAGAAAGTATCTCATAGGAAAGGAACTCATGAAGGCTCATCAGAAGGTTGGAAGAACCCTCTCAACTGAGAGCAAAATTTCCTTCTTCCCCTGAGCCAGAGGTTGTTTGGGTCCTTCAGAAATTTCTCCAGACATTCATATGGTCTGCAGGAGCAAGACTTAAATTAGATATATTGAGAATGTAGCTATTGCGGTGCCATGTACAGGGGAGAGGCTGCTTTTGAGATGTCTGTAAATGGGGCATTTTGTTCCATTGAAAGAGTAAGGAAGAGGCCATTGTAGGAAAGAAGGGGATACAAGTTCATCCTCTGTCAGAGCCTTTATTCCATCCCTCGGCAGTTGTGCCTGTGACATTCACTATGGTTGTGGCCATCTTCTCCCTAAACCTGTTGGATTTATGTTCTGTAGGTGCATGGATTTGGCTATCTTGTTTGGGGTTTTAAAGTTTTATTTTTATTGTTTGTTTTTTTTTTGACAGAGAGAGACAGAGAGAGAGAGAGAGAGAGAGAGAGAGAGAGACAGACAGACAGACAGACAGACAGAGACAGGGAGAGAACTGAACTGGGGGCACTCCTCAGTTCAGCATATGGTTCCGCACGGGCCGGGGCTGGGATTCAATCCTCAGTCCCCGGCGCTGCAAAGTGAGCACTTAACCCACTGAGCCATCCCGGCTTCCCCTTGTCTGTGTTTTATCTGCTTCCCAAATTGTGATTCTGAAATTTCTAAGAGTCCCAGGCCTAAACCTGACCATATCATCTATGGCAGTTTGCCGACCACTGAGTAAAGTAACTAGTCATAATTGAGTCTCCTAGACCTCTGACCTTACTCTGAAACCATTAGCCAACCCATCACGCTGCCTATCCTCACCCTTCTTGGATAGTGAGGTGCTATTATCCCTATTCCATACATTGATGTGTTTCTAGAATAGATGTGTGAAAAGGAGCCTTTTTGCTCCAGTGCAGCCCTAAAGGTCCTATTCTTGGTACTCATGTCATTTGATGGTCCAAGCGTGTAGATCTTGAGAACCCCAATCCTACTTGGCTCTCTGAGTTTTCTCTCACCTCCTTGACTGAGCTTCTGATTTGTGGCTTAGGTCATGTTTCTGGACTTCACATCCTATCTATGAACACACATATATATTTTTTCTTTCTAGAAACTATTCTAAGTTTCATAATAACCAGTAAAGAAGACAGAAATAATCAGTAAGAAGGATGGGTCTCACAGTATGGAAACTGATTTTGAATTGATTGTCGATATTTCTTTAATTCTGAAAAGCACACTTGTTTTTTTAACACTTTTATGGTTCTGAAATGAATGTATCCTGTAATTAATAACCATATTGCATGTATAAACTATGTATATTTTTCCCCTGAAAAACTTCCATTGAAGCAGTGCTAGATTTTAAGAAGGAAGGTATATGATATGCCTGCAAATATGTTGGTTGGGTTGATTTGCTAGCCCTAAGATATGAGAGTGTGTTGTGCAGCTGGAAAAACTGAAATGAGTAGAGACTAAGAAAATCAGGGGTCAGTCAGGGAGCCTGGGGCCAGGTTTTTTTTTACCTCTCACTGTTTAGTAACTATTTGCTCTGAGCATTTGGGCCCCCTTCCCAGCCAAGCATCTTGCTTGCTCCGGGCTGCTGCTTTGTGTTTGAGGCTATATCTGAATTCAATATCCTGCTCTCTTACAGAAGCTGATCCTTTCTAAAATAATAACAGCTATTTATTTGCCTTTTTTTTTTTTGCATACTTTCTGTGTGCCAAAGAAAGCGCCTCCTATACATTTTATAATGTGTTTTTCACAACAAATCTAAGTAGTAATTATGATTTGTCTCAATTTTACAGATAGGGCAGAAGGCCTAGAGATCTAGAGTTGCTTAGTAAATTACCTACCTTTCAATAAGGAATTTATAAGGAATTTGACTATGTCTGTCAGTCTGTGAAGTCGACCTTATTAAATAGTCATTATCCTAACTCTCAATAGATTTTACACTACCTCAATTGAATATTGTTAAGATGGATATGTTCTCAATCATACTCATATGTGCATTCTATGTATACTAATTAACAGTGACTTTATTGAGAACAAGTTGAGATTTGCAGATAGGAGAGGATAGACACAACAGCCCGTGGGGGCTGAGGAGCAAATGCTAGAGAACAGGAAAGGGTTCAGCTCAGAGAGCCTGCAACCTTCCACCCTGGGTCACAGACAGTACTGTAAACAAAAAAAGGAGAGGGCAACCCCTACAATGCCTAAAACTGATGAACAGGGAGGGCTTCTGGGAGGTCATCTAATACTACGTTTACCTTTAGATAGCTCCAGGTTTAAGCTATTGTGAGAGTATTTATATGGAATTTGAAATAAAAATGTGGTTGCTTAGGCTTTAATAGAAGTCAAACAAAATGCAGGAGCCTGTGGGGCCATTCAGAGGAAGGCATTATTATTATTTTTTTCTCTAATGCATCACACCAGAGGGCAAACACATACTTGAAAGGGCTTAGAATGCATACAAAGTCTCTGTCCTTTGACCTTGACTCTAATGCCAGAGAATACAAATCTCCATTGGCAGACATGGCACCCAAAATCTATACATAAAGCAAAAGGAAATGAGAAATAAATGAGTCACGTTTTGGGATTTTTGTAACAGATCTCTGAGGTTGATGAGAGAAAAAACACTGGAATTCATTTTGAAATGCTGAGGTCCATAGTGCACATACAAAATGCAAAAGCCATTCTTCCTAACAATTATTTATGGGCTGCTTGTCCATGGGGTTAAACGAAAGAAAACGTTTTTTGGGGGAGAAAAAAAAAAGTGTCGCTGTAGGATCGTAGCTCTGCAGTGCTTTAATTCTTTCTCACAGTGACAAAAAGAAACCACAGTTTATGCTTTTGAAGTTAAGTTTAATCTAAGAAAAGATTCATAAGCTTTTAAGAAGATATCTGGATGGAAAAGCTGTATAAGGATATTGTTTTTCTTTTTTTTAATCTTCTGAACTTCACTGAACAAAGCATTGAGAGACAAGAGAAGTAGAGGGCATTGTTAACTGGAGAAAAAGTGATGACTTCCCTTTTTTGGTCATTCTTAATAAATTATGTGTTTTCACCTATAAAAAGATGTCAGTTGGTGCTCATAACTGTTTCACACTTAATGTTAACTCTTTTTTGTTGTCCCTCAGCTCCACATGGGCCAGGTTCTTTATTAAGGCTAACTTTTATTCTTTCATGAGGTAATACAGAGTTCTGGATAATGAAGGTTGTTTCTTAAACCAGAGCTGAGAAAATGGGTATGAGTGAATTGCTTTTCCTCCGGTACTCTGATTATCATCATAATTGACGATGATTGCACCTCATGGAGGAGGTTTTGCCCTGTTGTGTATTAGTAAATATTGAACAAATAACTTTCCTTGATTACTGTGCTTGCCGATTTCTGTGGTCTAAGAATTCTCACAAACACTTATTTCAACCTACCACTATTTTAACAACTGGCTCAGAAACTCCCAAACTGTTACCAGATGGCAACTGTATGAGTTGTCTTTGACACATAAATGACTTCACTTTTATAAATTAGCCTTTTCTCTCAAAAGTATCAGTCAAAACTGGAACAGTCACCACCACCAGCATCATCACCAATACCACAAAAATATATAAAGAATCGGGACAAATTATTGAGTCCTGTAACACATTATTAGGGACTATACCCTGGGTTTGCTGTTAATGTCCATTTGAGGTCCATAGAGAAGACAGTTTATTAAAAATGTCAACCAATTCTAATTCTTTTTCTGTCAAAAAAATATTCAACCAACTTTTATTTAAACAGAGGTGATTTATTACTTTGAACTACAAGTCTATGTATTTTTGCAGGAATAATGAATGTGTCTATCATTGTACAGTTCCAGCCCCTGACTGTCTGCTTATACTGCCTGAAATGCTCTCTTAAAACTTTTGTCATTAATGCCTATTCTTTCTGGTCAGTAGCCAAAAAAGAGCACAAGGTTCATACTCAGCTGGTGAGACAATCTGTAGATTTTGGCTTTGACCTATCCAGCCCTCAGTCAATCTTTATTTTGTGGTTGGTTTAGGAATAGGCTGACCCCCCTCAATGACCACCAACTCAGTGGTCTGGTAGGGCAAATGTATTGATGTGCAGGCAGGGCAGAGGGGATGATGAAGTCTGTTCATGGCTGGACTTCAGGCAGTGTAGGGAAATGTATACAGTTTGGGTATGGTGGCTTCTTGGTCAGAGTCAGGACCATAAGCAGGCAGGGAAACCTTCAGAGGGAAATTGGAGGGTTAAGATAGCATATGTCAGCCACGGATAATGTAATCAAGGAAAAAATTGCATTTCTAGTCCTAATTATTAACCAATATACCTTCCTTAGCCTTGGATTCAAGGTTATTTTCTTGATAACAGAGCCAAAATACCAGGGCATATATAAATCACGCATGTGCGCGTGCGCACATCATCCTGATAGGGTGACAAACTTGACTTGATTTGCCTGGGAGTTTTCTGGTTTTAGAACAGAAGACAACGCATCCTGGGGACCTCCTCAGTCCCAGGCAAACTGGTGGTTGTTCATCCTACAGCTTGAAAATCCAGGAGATAAGACTCTCATTGTAAATACATCACTTTTTTATTTTACTATTAATTTGGTGAGTTTTGAAAAGAATGTTGAATTTCTGATTTAGAAAGATGTAGTCTTGAATTTTGTGTCTTTTACTTGCCCGAGTAACTTGCCCCCTTATATTTCCATTTCTTCTGTAAAAACCATCCTTGGCAAAGGCTTTAGGATATTTTAATGAGATAACATATGTAAAGATTCTGATCCATAGTAGGTGCTCAACAAATACCTTATAGTGGACTTCCCTCCATTAAAAAATAATAAAAAGCACTATAATTGATCTTATTTAGTTTTCTAGTCCCCCCTCACAATTCTCTCAGAATGACTGACACTGGTTTTGTGACCACGTGAATTAGCAATTGCTGTGGGAGATACTTTTATAACAAAGGACAACAATTCATATCGTAAAATTTCCATTCCCACAATATTAATGCATGATGTGCTGGTTACTGTCTAAAATGAGGCTAAAGAATGACGTATGCTCAGTGCCTGGTATGAATGAAAATATATCTGCTTGTGGTATGAACAGACCTATGATGAGGATAATGAATTTTTTCTTTCATGTCCCACACTGTGTCTGAATATTAGTTAGATACCTATGTACCTTAGCAAACTGACTTTAATACTAATCAACTAGGCTAGGCTGCCAACCTTGATTGATTAGTCAGTCAGTTGGCTGACTTGACTGAAGTCAGCCTAAATTAATTCTCAGCACAGACACGGAGCAAGTAATAGGAATTAATGTGGGATACTAAATATACATGCTAAATATAATAAAATGATGAGTTTAAGATAAAGTTTACATTCATACAATCTTCCCATTTTGCAGATGGAAAAATACGTGTCAGAAATGGTGCTTTCAAAATCACACATGAAATTAACAGCAGTTAAGATAGAGATTAAGGGGAAGCCGGGATGGCTGAGTGGGTTAAGCGCTCACTTTGCAATGCTGGGGACCGAGGATCGAATCCCGGCCTCGGCCCGTGCGGAACCATGTGCTGAACTGGGAGCTCCTCCAGTTCATTTCTCTCTCTGTCTCTGTATCTCTCTCTCTGTATCTCTCTCTGTTAAAAAAAACACAAAACAATTAAAAATAAATATTATTAAAAAGATACAGATTAATATTCCTGACATCCTAATTAACACTCTCCACCACATTACCTATTTTAAAAGAAAGATTCACAGAGGCACTTGAAAACAATGTAGTTTTTTCAATGTTCAGGATGCATTGATATATTTAGAGAAAATATATTACATTAGGTGTCTATATTTAAACATTCTTAACCATAGGGACACTGATTAGTAGAGTGGAGGGAAAGCTCTTACAGTCCAGCTTAAACAATCCCACAGCAAGGTGACTACTAATTGGTTTTCAGGGGCTGCTGCCCTGGTCAGTTGACTCCTCCCTCCTTCATATGGCACTGTTGTGTGATGGGTGTCTGCTCTTACCTCAACCTCTTACTTTAGTTGCCTGCTGTTGATAACTGTTTATCTAAACACATCCAGAAAAATAAGAATGGCCTATTAAGGAACATGTTATTTCCCAATGAGAACAGGAAGGACGCAGTTTTGAGTGACATCATCATAATTTTAAAAGGTGACTCTGCATGAGTATTGATCTTGGATTTGTTACCAAAAGCCAGAAGAATATATATATTTTTAAATTTAGTTAGTAAAGGAGTTTGTCCTGGATCTCCTGAATGATAGGTATGACAAAGTTGTAATAACACCTGAGAAAATATAGAGAAAGGACAAAGGATCCATTACTGAAGCACTCAAAAGGACACAGGAAAAACAAACAAACAAGCAAAAAAAACACTAATCTGGACCTGAGAACTGCTTAGGCACGGTTTTCTCATCTGTTGTTTTGATTTACTTCAGACACAGACCTCCAGGAGTGATGTAAAATCTTCTATTAATTGAAGGATCTCTGAGGCCTGTAGAAGTTTAGAATCTGTATAATTTGGAATATTAAGTCTAGACAATATAAAAATGAGGATTGTCTGCTTACAAATAGGCTTGGGAGATAAAGCCCTTCTTTATTTTATTTTATTTTAAGGAGAGAGAGAGAGAATGGAGGAGTGTCCAGAGCAGTCTCCATAGTTGTACAACAGCTGTGATATGGTTTCATTCCACACAGGTGGTTGTGGGGCAGCATAGGGCAGGAACCTAATGGGGTGGCCTCTGGCATGGGAGGTGAAAGCCTTTGCTGCCCAGCCATGCTGGTGGTTATCAGTTCATAGTTCAGCATATGGGTTTGCACGGGCCAGGGCCAGGAATTGAACCCCAGATCTTGTGATTTTAAGGCAAGCACTTCAACTGCTGAGCTATTCTGGCATCCCTGAGATCAAGGCTTAAGAATATAGTTGAATACTCTTTTAGGTTTCCTACTAGAAAACCTATAATGATCCATAACCTTTGTTATGGATCATTTCCTATGTGCCACATACTTTGTTAGGCACAGGATGGGGAATGGATATCAGTTAGCTACTACTGCTAAGATATTCCCAAACTCAGTAGCTCTAAAGTCCAGTTATTTATTATAACTCATGTGTTTTTATTTCAGGAGGTGTTTGGCTGATCTTGGCTGGGCTCAGCTGAGCAGCTCTTGCTCAAGCCATGAACTTGTCTGGGCTCAGCTCCACATGGAACTCTTGGGTTAGGCCCTGTACATGTATATTCATTCTTGTGTCCAAGTTGAGGGTATAATAACTGTCTGAAGTTCTTCTCATAATGCCAGATGCACCCAGGGCAAGTAGAAACACATAAGATTTCTTAGTACATAGGCTTGTAACATGCACATGTCACTTCCATCTAATTTTTTGGCCAAAGCAATAGCTTTGGCTAATTCTCAAGTCAAGGGACCTAGCTTTAACTTTCTGGGAAGAATCACAAAGTCATATGACAGAGTTGTGAAGAAAGAGGTTAAGAGTTGGTGTCGATAATGCACCCTCCCACAGATGGGCTGAAGATGTAAAGGTGGTTAACATGTAGTGCCCATCTTCACAGAATTCATAATATAGCAAGGGAAATAGACAAGCATATAAGTAATTATCATATAAATTGTTCAGGTACCTGAGAGATGTATGTAAGATACCTGGGCCTAAAAATATTTTTTATGCATTTGATCAGTGGGTGAATAAATGACGAACAAAGATCCAGAGGTCCAAGTTTTCTTTGGAAAAAGTAGTGGTTGTGTATTTTGTATAGATTCCTTTCTTTCCTATTTTACTTTTTACCATTCTCTCACTCTTATACCCTCAATTCCATCTCTTCCTTTCTTCCTTTTCTTCTTACTTCTCCTATTCCCTTTTCTCCTTCTCCTCCTCCTCTTTTTTTTTTTTAACATCCTTTTTTTTTTTTCTTTCTCCTTTCTGCTTTCTACTTCTCTTTCTCCCTCCTTCTCTCCATTCACTTTTTTTTTTTTCCTTTTTGCTGTACATTTTGGGAATCTAAGCATAGAAGTAAGGAGGGTTGGGATCCTAATTGATTGTTCCAGATTCCCATTTCTCCATATGGCCAGGATACATACAAGATACTTGCATGAGCAACTAGTTGCAAAACACCATTAAACCAAGATATCTATATTTCAAGTTCACATGTGATGTATTATAGAAGTGATTTTCTGCCTAATTATGTTCTGGAAGTCTTGTATTTTGCAGAATCTTGACAACATATTGATGGGGCAGTAATTTTCAATGTCTGTCTGTGCTGACACTTTCCCCAGAAGACACTGAGATGATTAGAAGAAGGATGTCATCATATTCTAGATCAGGGGTCTCCAAACTTTTCAGCCCGCCGGGCTGCATTAACTATCAAACAGCAGTTTGGGGGCCGACTACACACTCGAGGTCCAAATAAAAAAGAATCAAAACATAGATGTTGTTTTTAATTATTTATTTAATATTATTTTATTCAGATAAAAAGGTCTCCACAGTCTAGATGAGAGGGCCTTGTGGCCCGCGGGCCGTAGTTTGGAGACCCCTGTATCTAGATTGTAGCATACATGCAATCTCATGTCTCCCTTCAGGGGGTTGAGCTGCTTTGTAATTTGTAGCAAGAAGATATCACAGATGCTTTTACTAGGCAACTCAAAGGCAGCACTGACCATCTGTGAGGGAAGAGTGTGTGTTTAATTATGCAATGTAAAGAAGGAAGTTTTTTCTGTTCAAAGCCTTATTCACCACCTGCCTGCTAGCCATGTCTAATAAATCCTTTTGTAGACTAGGGGCTGGCAAATCATGATCATGAGCTGTATGACTCAATACTTATTTTGTACATATAATATTAATGGCACAGGCAAAACTATTTATTAACTTATTTTCTATGGCTACTCTTGTGCTACAACAGCAGGGTTGAATACTTGTGACAGAAACTATAGTTGAATACTTGTGACAGAAACTATATAGCCTGCAAAACCAAATATATTTATTCTCTGCCATTTATAGACAAAGGTTACTAGCCTTGTTATTAGAGACACATTTTGGGGGGAAGGGGTTGTTATTTTTTTAAAGCATAATTATTAGTGAAGGATTTTGATTACTTATGGGTGGAGGAAACTGGAGAGAGTATAAACATGCTTAGGAAAGGATGAGGCACAAAAGGCTTTTTTATTTTTAATATCATTTGACTTTTACCCTATTGTAGATTCAGATGTGATATTCTCCCATATCCCTTTTCTCTCTTATTATTTCTCAATACCATCATTATTACTCAACTGACTCACCAGGTCAAAGGCTCCAAATATATTGTTTTCATGTGAAGTTGTTAAGGCATAGTGAACAGAGCTGAGCTTCTTTGGAATTTCACCAATGTCACTTGATAGTGATAAACATTTTGAGAGTAATTTAAGGCTAACAGTCAGTGAAATAGGTAAATGAATTAATGTGGGGAGCAAAGATGAAGCATGATTCAAATCTGAAACAAAGAAGTATAATTTAGATGTGAAAATTTGGTGGTTTGGGCAACTGGAGGATGATGGGGTCTCTGCTGAGATAATGACAACAAATACCTACAGAAGAACAGATTTGGGGAGAGGAAGGAAAGATGTGGTTTTGAATACATTATGGTTGGGGTATCTATGGTAGTCACATGGAAGCAACCGGATCCATGAGTCTAGAACATAACTTAGTAAGAGGCATAGGATGAAATAAAGACTTGTGAATTATGACTAAGCTTTGTTTTTATTTTTAAGTTATAGAAGTAGGCAAGCTGTACATGATGGGCTTGTAAAGTGAGGAAAGAGGAGAGCCTGAGGAAAATCTCTTAGAAATTCCAACATTGTAGGTACAGGCAGAGAAAAATAACCTGGAAGAGGAGTCATGTAGGAAGAAAATGGGACGGTGGTGGCATTTACCTATATATTAAGGACTGTTGATTCTATCCTAAGTTGGGCTACTACTGGATAGAGGTTATAAAAGGAAAATAGGGCAAAACTTACTGTAAAATAGTTGAATTGATCAGAGAATGGAGAGTAGGATGGAGAGTCAAAGAAAGATAAACTGGAGAAAATAACAGAAAAATAAAAGGAGTCAAAAAACAAATTCTCAGTCAAGTCAAAATAGAGCTAAGAGATGTAACTATGTGAATAATAGAAAGGTGAAAGTCGTGGTCAGCATGGACATGTTTTCATATTCACGTATTTAAAAGCTACATAAGTAATGTATAAATATATTTTTATCAAAAGTGATTCAGGGGATATAGAACTACAGAGAGTGAAATACTGAAGTGTCTCCTCATCTTTCCTATTATTAACCCCTTTCCCAAAGTAATCATTCTCAGAAATTTGATGTTTATCTTTTTGGAAAAATTTTCTATACAATATATACACATGACTGCACATAATTTATTTTTATAAGAATAGATTCTAATTTTCTGATTGACTGTGTTCAGTGAACAATATGTCTTAGTGAAATTCCTTATCAGTACATTTATAGCTACTCCATTTGTTTAAACAATTGCATGATATTCTGTATTATACCATTATAATAACTTATTTAAACCATTTTCCTACTATTGAGCAATTGAGCTAGTTGAGAGCTGAATTTAAGTCAGATGTTTTGGAAGTGGAATAGTAATGGGCAGTGACAGAATCTAGAGTGAAGGCATAGGTGTGGGTGGCAGAAATAGAGTTGGGAGACTTTGGTGCAAAAAATGCAGGGGAGAATACTGACTGTGAGAGGACGTAAAACCAAGTGCACTAAGGGCACCCAGGGAGAAGGCAGGATTTGGGGTGGGCCAAAGGATGGTGAGTTCTGAGTTAAAGGCTTCAGTGAATAAGAGTGAGTGATCATCACCAGCACGATTGATAACAAGTATGAGGCACTGCTGAACATCATATAATTAGGTGGAAAGAGCCACAAGAAATTTTGTTTGCTTTTTTTTTCATTTTTCCAGACCTAACAGAAGATATTTTCAGAGAAGCATTAGAGAGTTCATCTTAGGCAAAGATGGCGAGGGAGAAAGAGAAATTTCTATTTGAGATGTATTTATTATACTTAGTGTCCTCCAGGCACTTCAAAGTCTCGATCAGAGCTTGAGAGGGGCAGAACAATTCATGAAGGAGTTGAGGATGGTGTTTACAATGAAAGATAGGATCTTGTGGCCCCAAAGGAAGTGATTGTGGTTGGGAAGCTATGGGGATTTGAGTTCTGGAAAGAGGACGTCCAGAGTAGTGTGGGGTTGTGAGAAGTAGGATACAAGCAGAAATGCTATGAGTATGATACAGTAGGTTTAGACAACATTCTGATTTTCCCAATAACTAGTTCTTCCAGGCCCCAAGAAGGTAGTGTGGTGAGAGGATTCAGGCCTCTGGACAGTTACTTACAACCTGGAGTGAGGAAGTGCCTGAGAAAGTGCTGGTGACAGAAAAAAGCTGACAATGGAAACCTGTCCCTGGAAGTATCACCATGTATTAGAAAATAGCCCTCTCTCCAGTGGGTGGTGGTAATGTGGGGAGCACTGTCTCCATACTAGAATCATCTCCACAAGTAACTTCCCTTGTCTAGATATAATTCCCCCATCTTTATAAATGGCTACACTAATTTTTTTCCAAAGTCAGAATCTATGATCCCAATTATTATGCCTCTATTTCATAGAATCTTCTTTCCTTCTAGGAAAATTATACTGTGAGCAAGACCGGCATCAGCGAATAGTTCTCAGTGTTGGTGGCTCTGGGGTTTGTAGTTTTATATGAGGTGTGACATTTATTTAAATGGATTTGTTTCTGTGCTTTTCCTATTCCATACTGGCTAGACAGCTCTCCTTGGGCTTGCTCATCTATCTTTATGCCATTCCATTCATCACTCACAAAATCACAAATTTGTCTGTGTACTGCTGCCTCTTGTGGGTGCCTTTTTCTGAGTCAATGCAGCTGAGAGGTAATGTATGTTTCACAAATATTGCTGGGAAGGGGCTTGGGGCATGAGTCAAAAAGACATTTCCCTTTCACTAAACGATGTACCATAATACTTGATTTATTTTATGTGAATCTTAAAGAAGTGGATTCCCAGATTAAAGGTAAGACCCTTAAAAATATACCTATGTTTATGAAGTCAGGCAGAACTGTGTTTAGGCTAGTTCAAATCACAAGCAATCACTGAACCCCTACTGTGTGCCAGGCACTTTACTGGGCTTTCTATGACAGAAGATAAAATTATGAAACATGGTTTTACTCTCACAGTATTTGCAATTAATTGGGGAGACCAAAAATAAGCATGCAAACAGGTAAATAAGGACATATATATATATATTATTTCTTGATAATGCAAAAAAAGGTATTACAAAGTAGGTCTTGATCACTGAAAAATGAATTGTATAGATAAAAATTGTCATGGACAACAAGAAAAATGTGACATTTAGGCAATAATAATCAGGGAAGAATGAGGAAATACACTCACTTGGTCTTAGATCTTAGTCTTAAGTGCAGAATTATAATATATGGACAAAGTGAAAAAGGTGACATATAAGTTGTCTGACGATGGTAAGAAGAAATACATGAGGGTTGCAACATGCACGGACATGTGTACAAATGAACAAGTCAATGGGAACTCTAGGAGCTGGAGCCAGATTATGGAGGTAACAGAAGCCAAGCTTGATGAGTTTAATTGCTGATTATTCCACAGGCAAAGACTTTACTCAGGACAGGGGGACAGTTGCAACTCTGATATATGGAGACATTTTGAGTAGGAATAACAAAAGAGGAAAACATGGAACACAGAGACCAAGAAAATGATGAGAATGCTGCAAACCCATGTGCGTGGGTCTGAACAGATGGACTGCAGTAGGCATAGGCAAGAGAAACCCTGGGAAGAGGAGAATTGACTGACCCACAGATATCAGGAGTCTTCCTGTTCCCCACACACATTTTTCTCAGGGTCATTGCACCAGTTGAGCCCTCCACCTGTCGTGTTCTTCTTCCATGTTGTCGCAGAGTTGGTTCTTTGTTGTCTTTCAAGCTTTCAAAAATCTTTCCTGTAAATGCTCCAGGAAATTTCTGTCACATTACGTTACCTTCTTCTCCTTTTAAATTTTTACTATCCCCATGTATCTTACTCATCATTCATTCACTTATTTACTTTCTTGCTTATCATCTGACTCGTGCAATAAAATGTAAGTTATACAAGTGGAGGCTGTGTCTATCATAGTTCGTGGCTATAATCTGCAGCAACCAGACTAATGAATGGCACACAGTAGATGCTCAATAAATACTTGTTAATGAAAGAATGGCAGTGAGAGAAAGAATGCATTGGTGTAAACATAATTTCTGGAGTCTATTGCTCATATTATCATGTAAAAGGCATGATAATGAGTTTATGCTTATGGGATTGCAAATTGAAGTTTTGGTGCCAATTACCAGCTATTGGAAACATTTTTAGTAGCAGTCTAAGCATGTCATGACAGTATTACAAAGAGGGCTTAACAAGCGCTTTTAAAGTATAACTGTGACTGAACCCACCCAAAGCCAGTAGATAAATGGTCTGAGTCTCTACTGGGAGCATTGTTGAGGAGTATGGGGAAGGAGGGAGGAAGAAGGGAAGAAAGGAAGAAACTAATAGGAAGAGAACGGGGAAAGCAAACTAGGGCTTCAAGAAAGGGCTGTGCTGAACTTCACAATTTTGCTCCTAAATCTTGTTCAAAAATCACTTTCTTCTTAAAAGAAACTCTGCTAAAGCATGAAAAATATCTATAATAGTGCTTCAATTCTCTCCAAAGTCCTGAAGTCCAGTTTGAGAAAATGTCCTTAATCTGGAAACATGTTCAGAAGAAATCTCATGGAGTAAAGCTATTGTCACACAATTATGGACTTTCCTAAAAGTACCAGCCTCCAAAACATTATATGATACGACAGTCAGCTTAGCTCTTGTGGGCCGCAGCAAGACATGTCTCAATGTAGATATTATTATGATGGGGGAGGAGTTGGTGATCTTTAGAAAATGAGGGCTCCAACATAGACATGAAGAGAGCTCCAAGGAAAAGAAAGTCATGACTTGACCCTGTTCTATCATCTTAGGTGTTTATCTGTAACTGATAAGTTTTCTCAGTGATAAAGCTAGGATTTTTCTATTTTACATGACATCAAATGATCTTGACCCTATTATTTCCTGAGGATGTCTGGCTTGTAGTCTCTGGATGAGGTTGATAACATATTCAGGAATTTCTCCTCAGCCCCTTCCTTTAGAGAAGCCATAATTCTTCATCCTATTCTACCAGCCCCTAACAAAGGGAATACCATCCAGTCCAGTGAACTATTAGTAAATGGTGCTCTGTAAATGCTAGTTGACAATGATGATAATGATGGTGACAGACTTAATGACAAAATAAATAAACAAATAAATATATATATATATATATATATATATATATATACACGTGTGTATATATTTGTGTGAGTGTGTGGGCATATCTACTATATATACTATATAAAACTACGGTATATGTACTGTATATATAAAGTGTGTCCCAAAATTCTCGCAAGATTTGAATTTCACGTCATTTGTGCCAAAAAGTGTTGCCGACCCAAAAAAAAAAAAAAAAGACAGCGTGATAGCTGACAGTTCAGGGTTATTAAGAATGGAGCACTACATAAAAGAACAACATGTTTTCAATGCTGAACAATGAAAATTTACAATGTATTATAAACCTGTGTTTTCTATCAAAATTACTTCTTGCGTGAATTTTGGGACACCCTGTTTAGTAGATATATATAGTAGATTCTCAGTTAACCAGCACCCATAGGGATTGGTGATGCTAGATCAATGTAAGTAAACTCTCTATTAACTGGCACTCAAGAAATTGACCCCTACCTTTTTTCTTTTTTTTGTCATTTGCTTGGGATTTTGTAAACTGCTTGAGTTCCAGGTAGCAGAGTCTTCTGTATATTCAGCCCTGAGCAAGGGTCTTTATTATTTTTTTTAAAGATTTATTTTATTGTTTTTGACTTAGGAAGAGAGAGACAGAGACAGAGAGAGTCTACAGAGAGAAGGCAGGCCCAGAGCAGTCTCCATAGTTGTATGTTATTAGTTTTCAACATGGTTTCCTTCCACACAGGTGGGTGGGGGCCGCCCAGGGTGGGAACTGGTCTGGTGACCTCCTGCATGGGAGGCACACCCCCTCGAGCCAGAGGCTGAACCGGGGGGCAATAACTGAACTGGGGGCCTCCCGCATGGGAAGTGCACCCTAGTTCAGCATTTGGATCCACACAGGTTATCCTAGGTCCCTGGGGCTGAAAGCGAGTGCTTACCATGCTGAGCTATCCTGACTTCCCCAAGGGTCTTTTTTGAAAATGACAATATCACATTTTTCTTCATACTCTCTGAAAGAATGCTTTCAGTTTCTCATTTTCTATATAAAAATTCTATAACAAGATAAAATCACTAATGCTTACACTAAGTTTTAATTAGCAATCACTTCCGAGCTGCACAATGAAATGCTTCAGTAAAAGAAATGGAAACAGTATATTAGTCTGTCAGTCTTGGTGCAAAAATACTTTTCTTTCATTCTGCACAGATTAGAGCAATATACTGAAATATAAATCTTTAAATTTGTATCCAAGCCATAAATCTCTTCTCAGTCTCTAGGATTCTTAAATTTCAACATGTGCTGGGTTTACTCTTGAATGCTCATGATCAGTGTTATTCTCCTTCAAGCTCTCCAAGCCACGAATTAGTTAGATGATTTTCATGGGTGTTTGGGAAATTTCCTTTCACTGGCTGGAGTTACACTGGCTAGAAAAAAAACTCTTTTCAGAGTAGTCAGAAATGATTCTCAAGCTCGGCCAGAGAAAGAGAGAGAACATAAGATTGCAGAGTGGCATATTGGAGCATAGTAGGAAAAAGAAAAGGTGGTACACAGACACATTTTATCCTAAGAAAATAATGTAAAGTGAATTTAGTAGAAATGAGTTTCATGTTTATGCAAGTATATCTGATAATAAAGTAGAAGAAATAGAAAACTTCATGCTTTGTAGTCAAAGTGTTAAATATTAGGACTATAATTTTTATCTCCTTCTAGTCGCCCTGCATAATAGGCAGCACTATCATTCATTCATTCATTCATTCATTCACTCATTCAATAGCTATTAATTGAGCACTAGGTATGTATCAGGCCCTGGGATAGTATCTGCTATATCAAAGCAGAATCAAACACTGTCCTCATCTGAAAGAGCTCCCAGCTTGACAGTGATGAGGTAGATAAATATGCACTTAAGGTAATGACATAAGTGAAAGAACGGTTTGTAAAGATCTTGGGAAGTACAAAGAATAAAAACACCTACGTATCTGTAAGGTGGGGCACAAAATGTCAAAGGCAATGCACAGAGGAAATAATCATTGAAGTGAGGGTTGAGCAGGAGTTTATGGAGCAGGGTGGCAAGGCCATTTCACAGCATGACAGGTACACCATGCAGCAGGGGTCAGTCCAGAAGCTGTAGGAACTCCAGCATGACTCATAGGCATTCTTTTGGGGGCAGGGATTTGTTTTTCTGTTAGGAAGAGAGGCGAGCACCAAATCATGGAAGCATTTTCTGGTAAGTTGTATGGATTTAAGCATGATGCAGTTCTCAGCTCACTAGGCATGAGAACTCTTCTTAAAATCACTCTTTGGCAGACTCACACATGAAAAAAAAAGTTACTAAATAGGAAAATATATGATGACACAAAGCTATAATTAAATTCAACAATGTACTTATCAGAATTTACATTTTATTAATCACTATGGAAATATTTATTGAACACTAACATTGTTCCATTCACTGTCCTGGGAAAGGGAGAGGCACAGATCATAAGAGACAATTCCTGCTTCTATTTTATGTTGCTTAGTGTCCAGTGAGGGAATCGATAGTTAACAAACCAGAACACACTGTAATAATTCCAGTAGTGGATGCCCCAATCAGTGCAAGAGAACTTAAAAAGATAAGAGGGTCCCAGACTTTCTTGGAGGTGTTAGGGAAAGTGTAACAAAATAAGGCTTAATTTGCCTTTTGAGAAAACAGTAGGAATTTTCCAGAAAGAAAGCATTGCTGTAAAAGAAGGTACGGGACATTCCAGGAGGAAGGAATGACTTGTTCATAGGCTTAAAAATAGAGAAAAGCACACACACACACACACACACACACACACACAAGAACTTAGTGGAACAGCAAGGAGGTCAAAAAGCTAAGAATTTTGTTTGTTCGTTTGTTCTGAAGATTTAATGACTTCATATATACCAAATTTTTTCTAATGACACCTGAAACATAGTGAAGGCTGAATAGCTATTAACTAGCATTTATGCAAACTATATTTTCACTCAAAAATGTTTTGACAGAATTTAACTTTAATATATGTAGATCTAAATTTTCCTAAAAGCTAAGCATAATTTTATTTATTGAATAATTATCTAATCAATACAATATTGTCGGTCATTTAGATTGTTTATTTTTGTTGTTGTTATAACCACCTGTGTTTGCAAGGTACACCCTTTTTGTTATGTCCCTGAAAATCTGTGTTTCTTTCTTTCTTTTTTTTTTGTTAAATTTATTGGAGTTACATTAATTGATATCAATTACATTGTTTCCAGGTGTACAATTCTATATAACATTGTCTATACATAAAAAGCTAAGAAATTTTGATTGGGAAGACCTCCTTTTTACCTAATTTGGAAAATGGAAATGGTGAGTTCTCCAACTATGTAAAAGTGTTGGGAAAAACTTTGACCACATATTTTGGTGTTAGGACTTATGGGCATAAAAACTTTTAATTAGAATGCCCAGTTACTACTGGAATCTACAGCCTTTGCTGCTTGGGTGGAATATCACAGTGAAAATGGAGGAAGCAGCTTTGTAGAATTAAACAATACTATAAAAGTGGGAATCAAATTGAAATTATATATGCTACTAATTTGAAAATGCAGATCAGAGAAAAAAAATATCATAATGGTACTATCTGCATGTCAAAAGTGCTATTTATCACTACTTTACAACCTGCTATTATTGGATTATTACCTTGATGATTAAACTTTTCAATTACATGTTGCATTATATTAGGCTTTATATAGTCATTAATTAGTTCACGCACATAAAACCCCATGAGGAAACAGGGATTTTACTCTCCACTGTTTCACAGATGAGAAAACAAAGGCAACAAGGTTAAACGGCTTCCTGAATTCCTTCTATCAGGCATGGGGCTGGCAGATCGGGTGATGGGCTCCTGCATCTCAGGTCTGGCATGGCTCCTTCACTTCTGCTCCCAGACCCACAGTCTCCACTAATTGGAATGGGTACCCCTGGTGTTCTTCCAAATTGATGCTATTCAGAGCTACAAGATGTATCTGTTGCAGCCTAAGTTTGTTTACTTGTGACAATTAGTGACCATCTGCTCTGGAGGTGATATTAAGCCCCTTTTATTTGGAAATAGCTACTTCTGCAAGGAGAGAGGCTTTAAAGGCCCAGACTGTTAGGGAAGCAGAGCTGATGAATGACTAGGACTTGGGGTCTCTGAAGGGGGTGGGGGAAAGTCTGCATGTAGGCATGTAAGGAGGAAAGCAAACCCAGTTGTTTATTCTCTGCTACTCTTGCCTCTCCTTTTTCTCCATCCTCTCTCTTCAAACCAAGCGTCCCTTTCCTAGTCAACATTTGCATCAAATGAGTAAGGTGGCTGCTGAAGTGGCAGTATGGTCTCCTGGACCCTGATTTTAATACCTCTGAACGACTAAGTGTGATTGAGTTCAGAGGACGATCCTGTCTCCACACAGGTTTTGCATCAAAGGGCTGACTGTGGCGTGGGAATGGCAGGGAGGAGCCCGGTGAGAGAAAAAACACAAGATATGAGAAAGGAGTTGCACAGTGACAAAGAAGGTCACTAGGGGCGTTTTCTAGTTTTGGGTGTTCTCTCTCATTAGAGAGCTTTGTGTCTTTCCTTTCAATAAAAATCTCTGCTGCTTAACCTTAAAAAAAAAAAAGTCACTAGCAACCGCTTTATGGAAATATTTTGGACCTTCTGGGGTGATGATCTTGTCACAAGCCCACTGCCAGGTGTTTTCATGCCTGTAAGGACGTCTGGCCAGCCTGAAACATACAACCAGCCTGATTTCATGGCTGATTTGCAGGATAACTGAACAAATTCCCAGGCCTCCTGACTTAGTTCCCTATAGGTTTGTTGCCCTGCTCTCCTGGCAAGCAACAAGCAACTCAGGTGAAGCTGTGCTTCTCAGGCTTTTATTCTGCTTCTCAGTTGCTGAGGATCATGCCTTTCTCTCTACTTGATGAATCTCTTCTGTTGGTCTTTGCTTCTGTGCCTCGGGTCTCCTTTGTAGTGGGATTTTCAGTTACTGACCAATGAAACATGCCTGTCACCATAATTCAGGCTGCTTTTCTACATTTGCCACAAGCCAGCACAAAAGGGAGCACTGGCCTCACGTCTAATATTGTAGAAACTCTGAAGTCAGTACCTCTCTTTCCTGCTTTCTTCCAAGGACATTTGCATTTGTAGAGATGATGGCTACGGCTGACACATGGGACATTTTTTCTGAGGGAAGGATTCAGAATTGTCCATGACTTCTCACGTCCTTGGCAACGGTGTGCAGAACTGGTTTCCATTGGCTTGAAAAGTTGATGGTGCCTATACCTCTTTCCTGGTGATGTTGGTTGTTTGAAGTTGGCTGATGTGGGTGTATTTACACAAAGAAAATTGGCAAATCTTGTGCACCGGGTTTTCTTTTCTGAAGAGGCAGTTTACCAGCACACCATTACTGCTGCTGATGGCCTGCTAGGTGGGCTATTAAAGGTGCTCTGGTCTGACCCTCTTCATATCTCATGACTCAGTGGTGAAGCGTTCGATGCTTTGAACTATGGTATTCATAATGTCCCTGGCCTGCGTTTTACTGGATGCGGGTTGTAGAGTAAGCTCAAGGAGCCCGGGCTAATTTGAGGCACATTTCAGGCTGCTGGTTTGTTCTGGAGAAAAAGAGTTCAGGTTTGGAGCCAGGGGCCCCATGAGTTTGTCTCTAGTCTCTTACAGTATCTTTTAGCTATATATGGTAGTATCAGGCAATTATTTTATGCTCAACTTTCTTCTGTGAGATGTAGACAATAATTTGCTTTCAAATGGCTCTGAACTGGCTTGTTCTGAGAAGCAAATAAAGTTGAGTCACATAAATGAGAGGTTTGTACGAATATATGTCCAGGGAAGGGCAATGAGGACTTGATTCAAAATCTGAGTTTGCCCTATGATAAGTCTCACCTGACCAGCTCTATCAATTTTAAGATTCATCTCATAACTAAACAATCAAGCTGGTAGAAGCAATTAAATGAAGTAAGTTTTAAAAAAATGCTCAGGACCCAATAAGTTGTTGCTTTTGTATCTGTACTGGTTTGAACATGCTACATAAACTCAAAGGCTTTATTATTGCATTTCAGCATATGGAATATCTGTCATGATCACTTTGTCTAACACCTGGCTTAGAATAAATGTTGAGTAGTTTTTTTTTTTATGTGAATTTTAGTAGGGTTATTTTTAGTACAGTTTAAGTTCAAATGATTGACTTACTTGAACCACACTCCTTAGAAAAAAAATTTTTTTTTTTGCTTCAGAAAAAACATTTTCTGGCAAAGTGACTGAAAGTTGTCCTGCAAAAATCTGAAGAACCTGGGTAAGTGAGGCAGGCTGATAATAAATTGCCTTAATAGATGTACGACATTATAGATTTTATCCTGGGAATTTGAGAGTTGTCATAAAAATGGCACTTACATTCTAATTTCCTGGGGGTTGTTTGTAAGATTCTTGTAAATGTCCCCTTGGGCATTACTTATTCACATTTCTACTGAGTGCAAGAAAGTGCTTAGTTGATTCCTCTTAGAGATGTAAATTGAGAGTTTCCTGTTTGCACAGTACCAGAAAGGCAGCACCCCTTTACCCCAGCCCAGAAGGCAAATAGGAACTTTATCGGTATTGGGGAGGCAGTGAGTCCTGTTTATGGTGACAAAAGCATTTTATCTGTTAGGGTCATTAGTTCCTTTTTTTTTTTTTTTTTAAGGTTAATGCCTTACTCTGGTGGAGAAAGCAATCACAAAACAGTTACTAGGCTGCCACACGAAAGGCTCTCATTCACTGTATGAGCTAAGGAGAGACAGGAGGCTCCCTTTGAAGGCGGACTAGATATGAACGGTGGGATGAGCCTGTGGTGTGAGGTCCTATAGAGCAGAGGTGGCCAACTTTTCTGTATATAAGATCTACTTTTTATCTTAAAAGTGTGTCGCGATCGACTTGTTGGCCACCCCTGCTATAGAGCACCGAGCTACCTCGGGCTAGTGGCTTAGCTGTCCCGAGTTCCAGTTTCCTC